>NEWO01000382.1:465273-536969 GCA_003013225.1 Phalaenopsis aphrodite
TATATATATATATATATATATATATATATATATATATATATATATATATATATATACATATATATATATATATATGTATATATTCACATCACGAGCTAGGGTTTCGCCTTACAGCGATTCCCTCCTTTGAATCTCTCGGCTTTACTCCACCGGCTTCCTCATGCCCGACGAGAAGGGTTCCACGATATTTTTCGTCTTCCTGTCTTTCCGCAAGCCCTGCGATTGTCTGCTTCGATGACGAAGGTTCTCGCGTTCCGTCGTTCCGCCTGCTCCTGAGCTTCGTCCCTCCTCACCTGCACTCGACGTTCTCGTCGTCTTTTGTACTCGACAACGCCTTCTCCTTGCCCGACAGGAATCAGCATCGACTCTGTCGCCCTGCCCAACAGAAGGTCTGCTCCCCTTGTAGCTCGCCTAGCATCTCTCCAGGTGGCCTCGACCATGCATTCCTACGCCACTGCAGCTGCCGACGACTTTCCTGTTCTTACTCGTGCTTCTCTTTCAGGTTTAGAGCCTGGTTTTCATATCGACAAGTCATGCAATGTTCCACAATCATTTCACGAGGCTCTTGGAGGTGGTGACAATCACACCATTAAAAAACTGAGAAAAATAAATGGGAAGCCTGCTCTTATTCTCGCAGAGGTTGAAACCAGTACTCTAGTATCTTCGTGGCGTTTTGCTCTAGTGGGAAAATGTTTTCATGGTCACTCAAAATTTGAGATCATTCGAAAAGAATTTGATGCTATGAAGCTGTTGGACAGTTGAAATATTAGTTTACTTGACGGTCGACACATACTGATTCAGTCGTCTCACAATGCCGATTACATTTGCATTTTTTCTCGGAAAGTTATCAAGATTAACAACTGTTACATGAAAATTCTGAAGTGGACTGTTGGTTTTGATCCAAAAGCAGAGTTCCCTACCATTCCAATTTGAATAAGGTTTTCGGGGTTAAAATTACATCTGTTCAACTTTGAAATTCTCACTTCTTAGCAACTGCTTACGATAAGCCTCTCAAGGTTGATAATACTACGCTTGCTGTCACCAGACCCTCTGTGGCTTGTGTGTTCGTTGAGAGAGATATCACTCAACCAGCTCCGGATGAGATATGGATTGGAACCACTCACAACAGACATTGACAAAATATTGAAATAGAACCACACCCTCCTTATTGCTCTCATTGCAGTATGTTTGGCCACAACTCTACTATTTTCTATTGTTTGCATCCTCATCTAAAGCCGGATATCGCTAAAGATCAGCCACCTATCATTCTTGTTGAGAAGATGCAGCCCGATCCTCTTTCCAACACCGCATTTCCCGACGAAGAACACCATAATACAGCTACATACCCAGTTGTGATTATACCACCCACTGTTATTGAAGAAAGCTCACTTACATGCTAAGACACACGAGAGTGCTCCTTCAATTAAATAACAGATCAGCCGGTACAACATGTAGTTGCTTCAAATGTATAACAACTTGCACTTCTCCAACACACTTTAGACCAAGATCAGGTGAGTTAATCTTCAGATGAGGAATGACAGGTCTACTCTAGGAGGAAGAAGAAGAATGGAGGCCTACTCCAACTTGGGAACATATTGGATTATACATTGGTTACTACTGACAACGACAATCATCTTACCAACTTATTAGCTTGCTCATTCCCTAGAACTAGAGGCAGAGGCAAAACCAAATTGGGTCGCTCTCTAGCTACCTTATACTATGTTTTTTGGCACTTTAGGCATTTTTATTAAGTCTTTAATGTACTTTTTTGTATTTTCTAGTTTTGGAACAATTTGTGGTTTTTGTGTGGGCATGGTGCCATGCTTGAGCCCTCCCACACATTGCATCTGTATCTTTCTTTCTAGTTAATATATTAGCCTTTTTGGGTAGCATTGTTTTATATCATTGATATCTATAGCTCCTAATATATATATATATATATATATATATATATATATATATTAGGAGCTATAGATATCAATGATATAAAACAATGCTATTTAAATATATAATACTAAGTGATGTGGCACTTACGAAGAATTTTTATTTGTGTTTTTTAATTTCTGCTTAGTCGTTAATTCATGTTGTAATGAAATAACACTGTTGAAATAATATGAAATTATATAGTTAATGTTCACTAATATTTTCTTGATTGCCTACATTATTGACCTTATCCAATATTTTGGTTTGACTTTCTAAATCCTTGTCCTTGGGTCATTTCTATTGAGTGTTGTTTAATTTGTTAATTTTTTATCGGGTGAATCTTTTTCAACTTTTTACTGGATCATCTATTGCGATCTAATTTCTTTTCTAATACTTCCATGTTAATTTTATATAGTTATCGTAGTATTGCATCTTCAAACTTTTGTTTCACACTCCCAAGTCATCTAAGTTCAATTTACAGCGTTTACCTTCAACAGTTGCTTCTCTCACTCTGCTCTTTTTTTAATCATTTTATTATTGTACACATCATACAAACATTTTAGTGTCTGTCATTTTTTGTTTATTCAACTTAATTATTAATGACTTCAATTTGTGCACACAATCCAATCTTGACCATAGCATAATATTTGCAATATTTTATTTATCTAGTTTTACATGGTTTAGAAGTAATCATTTTTGTTTTAATTAATAGTTCTATTATATATTTTTATTGAGAGATAAAAAATCTTTGTTCTAATAAATTTTTATATCCAAGAAGCACAAGGGTTTGCTCAGTTCATTTATAAGTTTTTTTAGTGATTTATTTATTCACTGTCATCTTCTATAACAAGATATCATCAACATATACAATGAGAATTATATTTTTTTAATCAATATTGGGTTTTATGAAGAGAGTAAACTCTTCTTAATTATTTTTAGTACACCGTTTCATTTATGGCTTATAAATTTGTCAAACTATGTTCTCAAGGACTATTTGAGACCAAAAATTACCTTTCTCGGTTTTCATATCCTTTTTTTGTGGAAGTGCCATAGAATTTCATAGAGGATCCATATTAAATTATTGAACATTATCATGTAAAAAATCATGTTGCACATCATACTATTTTATTAACCATACAAAGTTAGCAATAAGAGAAATTAAACCGTGACTTATCAATATTTTTTAAATTAGAGCAAATATTCCTTGGTATTTGATTTTTCTTAGAAAAAGATATTTTGATAAACTTTTTAATGAAGTTCATGAAAATACGATCGAGCTTAGTGATCTTAATATCGTGAATAATAATAAAACGTTTCATTTTTACCGTCGCATTAGTAAAAAAGAAGTTGACGAGACTTTAAAGAAAACCATGGGTGGAAAATATGTAGGACCTGATGATATGTCAATTTAAGTGTGGAAATATTTAGGAGATTTGAGTGTTTCTTGGCTTACTAAACTTTTTAATATTATTTTAAAAACTAAAAAGATACCTGAGGAGTGGAGGAAGAATCTTTTGGTCCCTATTTTTAAGAATGAAGGCGATGCACAAGAGCATGCAAATTATAGAGGAATTAAGTTGATGTGTCATACTTTAAAGTTTTGGGAGAGGGTAATTGAACATAGGTTAAGACGCATCACAAAGATTTCTCATAATTAATTTGGATTTATGCCGGGCAAGCCTACTATGGAAGTTATACATTTATTGAGAGGTTTGATGGAGAAGTTCAGAGATAATAAGGAGAATATACATTTGATTTTTATTGATTTAGAAAAAAGCTTTCGATAAGGTTCCAAGAGATATCCTTTGGAGAGTTCTTGAGAAGAAAGATGTTTATATGACTTATATTCAAGTCATTAAAGATATGTATACTAGAGCTGTTACTTGTCTTCAAACTGAAGGTGGATTGACCAAATATTTTCTTATTTCCGTTGGATTACATCAGGGATCAGCTTTAAGCCCATATGTTTTTGCTTTAGTTATGGATGGTCTTACTTATGCTTTTTGCTGATGATATCCTTCTCGTAGATAAAACGAGAGAAAAAATCCAGGGAAAACTTGAATTATGGAGGTCTTCATTGGAGTCTAAAGGCCTTCATTTAAGTAGAACTAAAACTGAATACATGGAATGTAATTTTAATAGTAGTAGCTCTAGTGACAGAAATGTAACTTTGGATGATCAAATTATTAAAAGGTGTGAACGATTTAGATATCTTGGGTCCATTGTTCAAAGCGATGGTGATTAAAAGGTGTGAACGTTTTGTTTTATCAAACTTATCTTCTAGTTGGCCGTTTCTCCCAAATGATGAATTTAAAAATAAATGGTAACTTCATCAGAAGTGACATCATTTGAACTTAATATTCTTTTCGTGGTTGGATGATAATATTTATACGTTTTTTTGAGTGAAAGAATATCTTACAAAAATGCATTTTGATCGCTCTAAGATCAATTTTATCCTCGATATTGTTTGTAGATGTGGACATTAACAATGCAGTCAATTATTTTGGTAAAGATTTTTTATTTGAGGTTGCTTGTAGGAAAGAAAATTCAAGAATATATTTTAGGGGACTTTTTGGGTGAATCATTCTTGATTTTTAGTTTTTTAATTGGAAATTAGGCAGAGCTGCTTCTTCCCAATATCTCTTTTTTTGAAAATTGATTTTGAAAATGAAGAGTCCTAGTGGCCTTTAAAAGTTGTCATTTTTTAATTTTTGCTTTCCCATTTTTTTGGGGGTGTTAGGACAGGAGGATTGATGGACGGTACATTCCTTTATTTATAAAAGAAAGCTAAAATTTAAGTAAAATAATCACAGATACTATCTATGAGAAACATTTTGATGTAGCATTGAATACATTTTTTGTCATAGCAGTAAAATTGAGAATAAGGCTAACATCATATTTCTATTTGATAAGATATATTCATGTCATTTATGTGTAAGCATTAATAAAATCGGCAAATCCCATAGCTCCAAAATTGTTAAGGACTTTTGAATTTCCTCAAATATTAAGAGTGAATTAACATAAAAACTAGTAGCAGATTTAAAAAAAATCACACAAATGATGTGATGGTTTGTTTTATCAAACTTATCTTCTAATTAGTTGTTTCTCCCTAAAGATGAATTTAAAAATAAATGGTCTTCATCAGAGGTGACATCATTTGAACTAAATAATCTTTTGGTGGTTGGATGATATTATTTATACATTTTTTGAATGAAAGAATATCTAACAAAAATGCATTTTGATCGCTTCTAAGATCAAATTTATTCATATATTGTTTGTAGATGTGGGCCTTAACAATGCAGTCAAATATTTTGGTAAAGATTTTTTATATGAGCTTGTTTGTAGGAAAAAAAAATTCAAGAATATATTTTAGGGGACTTTTAGGGCGAATCACCTTGATTGTAGTCTTTTAATGAGAAAGGAGACAAGCAGAGCTACTTCTCCTCGATATCTCTTTTTTGATGAGTCCTAGGGACCTTCAGAAGGTGACATTTTTTTTTTTCTACTTTCCCATTTTTTGTGGTGTTAGGACCAAGAGGGTTGATGGACGGTATATTTCTTTATTTATAAAAGAAACCTAAAATTTAAGTAAAATAATCACAAATGTTATTTATGAAAGACATTTTGATGTAGCATTGAATACATTTTTTGTCATAGCAGTAAAATTAATGAGAGTAAGACTAACATCATATTTCTGTTTGATACTATATATTCATGTTATTTAAGTGTAACCATCAATAAAATCGACAAATCCCATAGCTCCAAAATTGTTAAGGATTTTTGAATGTTCCTAAATATCAGAGTGAATTAACATAAAACTAGTAGCATATTTAAAAAAATCACACCCATGAAATGAAATGATATGATAGTTTTGTTTTATCAAACTTATCTTCTAGTTGGCTATTTCTCCGTAAAGATGAATTTAAAAATAAATGGCCTTCATCGGAAGTGACATTGTTTGAACTTAATAATTCTTTGGTGGTTGGATGATAATATTTATATCTTTTTTGAGTGAAAAAATATCTTACAAAAATGCATTTTGATCGCTCTAGGATCAAATTTATCCCAATATTTTTTGTGGATGCGGGCATTAACGACACAGTCAAATATTTTGGTAAAGAATTTTTATATGAGCTTGTTTGTAGGAAAAAAATTCAAGAATATATTTTTGGGGACTTTTAGGACGGTTCACTCTTGATTGAAGTCTTTTAATGAGAAAGGAGGCAGACAAAGCTGCTTGTCCTCGATATCTCCTTTTTTTAAAAAAATTGATTTTGAAAATGATGAGTCCTAGGGACCTTCAGAAGGTGTCATTTTTTTATTTCTGCTTTCCCATTTTACTGGGGGTATTAGGACAGGAGGATTGATGGACGATACATTTCTTTATTTATAAAAGAAAGCTAATAAAATTTAAGTAAAATAATCACAAATATTATCCAATGGAAACATTTTGATGTAGCATTGAATAAATTTTTAGTCATAGCAGTAAAATTAAGGAGACTATGGCTAACATCATATTTCTATTTGATAAGATATATTCATCTCATTTAAGTGTAACCATCAATAAAATTGACGAATCCCATAGCTCCAAAATTGTTCGGGATTTTTGAATTTTCCCAAATACCAGAGTGAGTTAACATAAAACTTGTAGCAGATTTAAAAAAATCACACCCAGGAAAAGAAATGTTGTGATGCTTTGTAATTTCATGGATCTCTTGATGAAATTATTGAGTGTTAACATTTATTAATAGAGACAAACATATATGATTAAAATTTTGAAAGAGAGATACCGTAGTTTAGAACAGTGCTCTCAAATAGTTTATGTATTGAGAGCAGAGATAAATGAACCTGACTAGTTTTTGTTGTCAAAAGGGTGCGACCTATCCTTTTCTCTAATTTGTCAAATCATGTTCCCCATATTGAGGTTTCGAAATACACATGAATGAGTAAGGAAATATTACCTCACAATGATACTGTTTAGTGATTTATGAATCAATAAAAGATTTATTGCTAGGTGAGAGGCCTATATAATATTATTAAGTGTAAATGTGGAGGAAATAGGGATATCACCTTAGCTTGTCATAAGCGTCAGGGAATCACCAGCTACTTTAATTTTTCAATTTTTGGGATTTGATTTTTAAGTTTGAGAAAGGTTGATGTGATTTGTAATGCAATCAGTGGCTTCTGAATTTTTGATTTTGGTTTGAGGAGAAGTATTTCAGACATTAAAAACCCAAGAGTTAGAATGATTCTATTTTAAGTTTGAGAGCATCACCCGAAATATTTCTCTAGGGAGTTGAGGAAGTTTTTGGTTTTGCTAATTTTTTTGAATTGAGCCCTTCTAATTTCTCAAGGCAAGCTTTTCCTTTTAAGTAACCTTCTTTGTTTTTATCATTACTTTGAAGTTTTTGTGGGGTTTTCAACATTTTTTTGAATGCATTCGTTTTTCTTATAGTAATTGCGTTATAGATTGCGTTTGAGAGAAGTTCTTTTTGTTCATGTTTTGTGGAAGAATTAGTGATTACTAATCCTATTTTTTGCATCTCGAGTCATAATCGATGTCTCGAGGATAGCATTATCTAGCATTAATATTTTTCTTCCTTCTTCAGCTCGTATAAGTGAAAATGCTTCGTTTATAGATGGTAGGTTCTCTTTGCTTAAATTCTGAATAATAATTTTGTTGAATTCGTTATTGAGTCTTACAAGAAACTAAAAAATCTTTTCTTTTTCTATAAATTATTTGAAAATCGCCACATTCTTACTACATTTTATCTTGAAATCTTTGTAATAAAGTTCAAGTTAATTAACTTTCATTGTATTAAAATATCTAATGATAGGAGGATCATCTTACTCGGTTGTTATGATTTTAGTTTTAATTTTGTAGAAGTGAGCTACATTTTTTACTTTTTAGTGTTCCCAAACATCCTACGGTTTTGAGTAACATGTATGACTCACTAATTTCAGGCATTATGGCATTTTATAGCAAGGTCATGATCTTGGAGTCTGCTTCACCTCAAAAGTACAAATTTTGAGTCTTTTGGCACTGGAGGAGAATCCATAAGTTGATTTAATTTTCCTTTTTCTTTTAGAAAAAAACTCACAATTTGAGAGCACTTAATTAGTTTATTTTTCCATTTTAACTGACATAAGATATGTGGCCATTGAAGCTTTCTTTTAGTTTGATTTCCATCATTTATGTGGTTGGCTCATTGGAAGGAAAACTGGAGAAATTGCTCATATTGAAGTGAAGAATGAAAGATATGTGTAAAAGTTGGAAAGTAGGACTTTAATCTCGTTTTGATACCATATAAAAAAGTAGTTAGGAGAGCTTGCATTGTTATTTTTCTAATGGGCATTTATATAAAATACTATATAGAAAGAAAAAATGAACTAAATAATTACAATAATAAAGACAAAGGATAGCCCCTATTTATTCTGATGTTTGAATCTATTTTGAATTGCCGATTGTTACAAGGGAGCAATCCATGAGCTCTTTCTTCTTTACATATGAATTTGTGGTAAAGATAATTCATTATAAGCAACGAATCCATGACATGATTTTTCTTATCTAGCACTTTCGTTGGCTCCCTTCATCTAATATCCCTTCAACAATATGATTGGTGCATTTTATCTATGACTGATCATATTAGGAAATGGCCAAAAACTACAGTGGATGCGTTTTGGTGGCTGAATTTATGAATAGGTAATACTTTGAATTATGTATATATATATATGCATATATATGTATCTATGTACACTTATATATACATTCAGACATATGCATGCATATTTATATGCACATACATACGTATATGCATACATACATTTATACATATAAATAGTTTTAAATATTATTTTTGATGTATGTATAAGTGAAAAGTTTGAGCATATTTTAGTTATATATTTATCATCTTTATATTTTTCTACTATAATAAAATTACCCGTGAAATTATATATAAAATTATTGGACACCACATAAGATTTATTATCATGAAATTAATAGCGAGCTATACATTAGCCACCTAGGCTCATGGGGTTAACAAATAGTATGTGTACAGTAACATGTTAACAAAATCTTAACCAATTCATTAACATAGTCTATAGTAGTTATAGTCTTAGATAACTGAAAAGGAAGGCAATAAATCCCCAATTGCAATGCCTTGGTCACAAGCTAACATTGATTTGAGATTAGAGTATGTTCAAATAGGGATATTCGAGCTAAAATTTTTGTTCAATACTTAAAATTTGAAATTTAATCAACTTGAAATCAAATCAATTTGATTTGACTCGAGAATGACCTACTCAAAATTTGTTTGATTCAACTTTAAATTGATTGGATTCATATAAAAATAAATATTTATATATGTTATCTTTGCCACTATATATATCATACCATAACCATACAATATATAAATATAAATATATTTTTTATATAAATTATAAAAAATTATATATATATATATATATATATATATATATATATGTATAAAATTCATTTGGGAATATTTAAAATATTAAAAAAAAATAATTTTTGGCTTAGCTTGAAAATCAATTATTAATCAAGAATTTTCTGCTTGAATTATTCAAAAATTTGATCTGAACAATAATCTCATGCATACCTCTAACCCTAAGCTATTAAGCCCTATTTATACCCAATAATAATAATAATAATAATAATAATAATAATAATAATAATAATAATAGACCAATTTGCCCTTACACTAAAAAAAGACAATTTCTCTTACGCCGGTGCGTGATAATATTCCCCTCCCAAAAAGTCACCTTATCTTCAAGGTAAAAAAGAGGGCGTTCCTTCACTACAACCATCTCTTTTTCTTCATCTCGTGCCTCTTCGTCACACACTGTGAGAACCTCTAATATTTGATCCTTGTGAAGACGTCCGTGGGCAAACTTTTCATTACACAGAAATAATAACCCTTTGGAGGCTCACCTCTTTTGAACCTCTGTCTCTGTAAAGTGCTTTAAGTTGACTCCTGGACAAACCCCCATATTCTTCCTTTTTGGCGCTCCCCTTAAAATGACACCATCTAGGTCCTCGGTGTCGTGGTCATGGAGGTACTCTTGTGGAGTTCCCTCATGATGTTGCTCATGCTAGCTCTCTTTATTTTGGTCTTATCTTTCACCATTTGGGCTACCTCCATCGTCTCCTTCAAGGTTTAAAAATCAGACCGGACGACACATTGGAAGAAAGAAAAATTCAAGGTTTAGCGGTTGAACCGAGATTAAACTATGGGTTAAACCGGATGATATAATAGATATAAATAACAAATATTTTAAATTTAAAATAGAGCATGCAAAATTACAAGCATGACACCAATTAGTCATTAATCATATTATAGTAAAATCTTAGACAATACATATAATATAAATAAAATGTAAACAAAAGATTTCAGAGTTTGACACACATTTCATAAAATTAAACTTGAGATAAAAAAAAAGAAATAACACTTAGAAATATTTATACAACTAAGAGAAATTTCATTAAAATATTATACATGCAAAAATCGTCTTCATTGAAGGTCTCCACAAAAGCTGTTTTGTATTTCCACTAGTTCCTTCTCCGAAAGCTTCTAAATGATCACATTCAATATTTTCAATTTTAGCATCATTGAAACCTTCCTCTATAGATAAAAGATTTTTTTTGGAGATGTGCAGTATAAGCAATTAAATAATGTAAATTTTTAAATAAAAAAAAAGAACTTACGTTGAGTTTGCTTATTGGATGCTATGTTGGGATCTTCATTTGATAGAATAACATCCTCTGTCAATTTCACTTTCTAAATCATCATAGTCAAGTTTATGAGAATGTTCTTCATCAACTACTCAAAAGTCTATCATCTCCATACTCATGTAATCAAAAGGAACATAATATGCAATCTAAAATATAAATATAAGAAATTTTTAAATATGTATTAACAATTAACATATATTGATTAAAAATTTAATATATTCTTCTTGAAAAATAGCATAACATATTACAGTTTCTTTAAGTTGAGGTTGTATCGAGCATATACACGATCATTTGGTGTTTGATTTTGTAGATAATTTATTCGCTTTGTATGAATTTGTTCAAAAACACTATAATTTCTTTCACATCCCTAGGAGGAAAAAGTTTGACTAAGAATTCTCATATAGCTAATTTTTGTAGATTAAGAGCACTTGAGCTAAACATCTTTCATCATTTATCTAGCTGAAAAAAATTAATTTAAAAGAGATACAACTCAAATACTTGTATAGATAAAATACTAATAAAATATAAGATATGAACTTACTGGGTTGCATTTCATTTAACATTGTCAAGGCTATTGGCTTTCTAAAACTTTATAAATTATCATGAAAAAGTCTGAACTCATTCATCGCCAATGTAAGCTTTGGGCTTAGATCTTTGTTTTCGATAATCTCTATCAAACCTTGCATAATCTCATGCTTAATACAGCAATTCTCTTCATCATATTGGAAATGAGGGTTCAAAAAATAAACTGTTGCATGAATGCCTTGTCGAAGTTGATTATCCCATCTATTCTTGTTAATACTATTATATGGTTTTTATGTTCTTTTTGCATTTCTAAATAGTCTTTGTTGTCTTTCTTGCTCTGTACATACCATCATATAAATATCAAAGTGAAGGTTTTTCATAAGAGTCAACAACACGAAGTAACCTATAATTGTTTAAAATTATTAGACATTACAAAATGACAGAGTATAAGATGCGATTGACTCTTGACTCTCCTTGAGCACACAATAGCCCTTAACCGCTCGTACATAAGACGATGGTTTTGAGACCATAAACGCCAGACATCACAGAAAAAAAAAGAAGTGTTTTGAAATTTCTAAAATGGTGGGTACCAATTTTTAGTTTTCTAAGATGGTCAATAGTAACTCTTAGAGCTAGATCCTAGGCTCTATGAAGAAGAAGGAAAGACCTCACAAAAATGAGGTCAACAAATGAACCCCCAATAGGTGTGGTGCGCTGAACAAGCACACCGTGCGTATTGACGTTGACCGAATGGATCAACAAACCAATGAATGTTCAAGTAGACTGATCAAAGATCGAACTTGACATACAATTGAACTTGAGTTGGGTTCCTAATTGGGAACCCACAGCTCGAGAAAGATTTTGTGAATGAATGAGTTAGGTCTTCCGCTGGAGAGTTACAAGCAAATTTTGAATCATCAAGTTTCGAGGAAACAAGATTTCAGCTGGGGATATGCGAATGATTTCCAAATTATTGAATTTTAGGTATTTTGAAAGATAGAAATAAAAAATTGGGTACCGACCCCGGAATGATAGTTGAATTTTGAAAGATTGCAACAGGAGGGACTCCTAAAGCAACGCGATATCGGATGCTGTGATCCTTGACCTCTAAAGTTGATATTATATGAAAACATATCACTACATTGGTAAGGAATGCTCGGGGACTCACATCCAACCCAAGAGGTAGCAAAAAAGATCAGATTAAGAAGGAAAACACAAAGATTCACATCCTACTCAAGAGCTGATCAAGGGGAATCATAATTTGGGTATTGTCCCCGAAGTGAGAATTGAAATTATTCCAAAATATGCAGTGCTGAGTGCTGAGTGTTGAGTGTTGAGTGCTGAGAAATGATATATGATTGAAATTATCCCAAATATGCTGAGTGCTGAGAAAGGATAAGGATTAAACCTATTACAAATATGCTGAGAAAGAATAGGACTAAGCCTATTCCAAATGTGCTGAGTGCTGAGTGCTGAGAACGGATTAGGATTGAACCTATTACAAATATGCAGAGAAAGACTAAAACTAAGTCTATTCCAAATGTGCTGAATGCTGAGAAAGGACTAGGATTGAACCTATCTCAAACATGCTGAGAAAGAATAAAAATAAGTTTATTTCAAATGTGCTGAGTGCTGAGGCGACTTGGAGACTTGTGAAATTGTAAAATTGCGGAGATTTATGAAGATTGTAAAATTGTGGAGAATTTATAGAGATTTGTGAATGCAGAGATTGTGAAAATTTGCAGACATTTGTAAATGATTTGTTGGGATTGTGGATGCAGGGATTTGCAGAGGTTTGTGAAATTCTTATGGAACTTCTAGAAGAGTTGTGAAAAATGTATGTAGGAATTTATGCAGTGTGAAATTTTGTTGAAATGTCTGTGCATAAATTTGCAGTGTTTACTTTGAATTTTGTGGAAGTTTTATGTGAAATTTATGAAAATTTATGCAATGTGGAGAATGTCTGTAGAAGTTTGTGAAGTGCGGAGAAACTATACCAGTTCGGACAACCGCCAGGGATATTACATCTGAGCTAGATCTAGTTAAAAGAAAATGACAACCGCTAAGGAAATTATGCCAAATCTCAGGAAAAAAGTTGGTCACATTGGGAAAGGGGCTCAAATCAATCCCAAGAGGTGAACAAGAGAATCAGTTTGAAAAGGAATGTCAGAGATTCACATCCAACCCCAAAGCTGATCGAAGAATTATTTCTGTGGGAAGAGATGCGGCTCTATATTTGTAGAACCAGCCAAACCTCATACGCACCAGACAAGAGTCTGAAAAGAGTGTGGTTCTATAGAGCCAGCTAACCTTTTCCACAGGAGGAAGAGGACCAAGTTTTAGACAAGTGCAACATCTGTGTTTTCTAAGAACGGTGTATTGTCTTTGAAACTCTGGGATGCAGAGTACTTATCGAGGTACCATCTGCTGACTGGAGGCATGTGTAGAAATAACCCATTTTTTAAGGTACTTTCAGAATTATATTCTCTCAAGTACACATAAATATGTGCTAGTTCTAAGAACGTCACAGCTCGAGGGGCTGCAACCTTGTACCGTCGCTGTTGTAGATGTTATCATTTCTTCATCACTGATTTTGTGTAAATAATGTCCATGTTGTTCTGAGGAATGGTCTTGACGTTCTGGAATTGATGTCGATGTTGAATCTTCTTGGCACTGAAAGATATGACTTCAGGGTAAAATTTTATTAATTGTTAAAAACATAGCCTTTTGCTTTAGTTCTTTCTTTCTGGGCCTAAGCAAATCTCTGAAATTTTGCTCATGTGATTACATCATTATTCATCTCCCAAGGTTATTTCTGAGCCAATTAATAGCCGACCAAAAGACAAGATCATTGAGGCTTTTCCTGAGTATAATATTAGAAGAATTTTCTTAAGAGAACAAATCAAGTCTCATTAATTAGGGAAAACCGAACATCAATTTTTGATTATATATCCACCTCAAGCTTCTTCTCATGGAAACTTTTCTTTTCTTCTTTTTTTATTCCCCTTCTTTTTTATTGAGACTTACTATATCTGGTGGGACATATGTTAATGATTTTGAATGTCTGAATTAAGACACTAATTTTTGATTATAAATCCACCTCAAGCTTCTTCTCAGGAAACTTTTCACATTTTTTTTGCTCCGTTTGTTTTCTGAGAATTACTATATCTGGTGGGACATATGTTAAAGATTTTGAATATCCAAACTCCCCAGATTAATAATCCTCAAATATTTCTTAAAACGAATTCTGAGATATTATAAATCGTTTGAAAATCAGGACTCAGTCAAGTGGCAAAAAATTAAAAGACTCGTGATATCCTTAGACGACTACTCGTTTTATAATCACTATTTTATTTTGAAATCAACTTAAGACCCAATCCAAAATTTTTAAAGTGGATGACTTAGTTATTAGGGCATTAATTTCATTTTTTCCCAAAAATCATAGATATTTATCAAAATATTGGAATTTTATCACGAAGCACCCATTTTCGAACTTCTGTTGAGCTTTGAACGCTTTGCTATCTGTGCTTTCCAAATATTGAACAGTTCTTAAAACTTCTTTATTTTATTACGGTGGGAGAGATGGATAATCAAACATTGATATCATCAACATCTCTTTCGACAACAAAAATAGTGCAATAGTAATCAAAAGAAGTTACATCCCTTTCGATAACAATAGTACAATAACAATTACAAGACGTTCCATCCTTTATTTAGCTGCATCAAAGTCAATCAGAACATTGGGATCGACCAAAGTCATATTGACAAAACCTTTTTCAGGTTCTTTTCAAGTACCCTTCTAGGATTACTATGCTCCCATTATTGAAGTTCTTCTCGAGCCACTCTTTAAAACTGATACAACCCTCTATGGTGTGACCAAACATTCTATGATAAGGGCAATATCTAGGGTCTTATCGACCTCATCTGGTTTCTTCGGCTCTGACAGCCTGAACTCAAGTTTCTTGATTAAATTTCTGAACATCTTCCCCACCGCCTCATCTTTGAAGGAGTAGATTCTGCTCAATCGATTCATCATAGTCGGAACCTGTCCCATATTCGTGCTGTAGGATCTCTGCTGAAACTGTCGCTGACCATAATGCTGATTAATTTGTTGATTTTGCTGAGAATGTTGTTGATTATTGTGCTGCGGACACTGGTAACTCTGCTGAGGTTGTTCAACTTTAATCTGAATTGGCTGCTTACTTCTGTCCACTGTTGTCACTGTCCTAGTTTTCTTTCCAAATGTCTTCATCGGCTTTGACTTCTCATTCTTTTCCATAAATCCAAATTGATTAACTTCTTCCTGCAGACAGCAGCTTTGCTTAACAACTTTTCAAATGTTCTGATAGTGAATCCTTTAAGCATGAGAGTGACTGGACCATGTATGCTTTTGAGCAGAATTCCAATTGCTTGTTGTTTTTGTAATTGTGGCTCGCACTTCATGCTTAGGTTCCTCCATCGCAGAATGTAGTCGACTAATGTCTCATTTGGTTTCTGTCGCTCGACCACAAGATCACCGTTGGTGATATGGTGCTGAGCTCCAGCAAACCTCTTGATAAATAAGTCTTCTAGTTCTGCGAAAGTCTTAACTGAATCATTAGACAATTCGGCGTACTAATCAAAGGCAACCCCCGAAAGACTATTCACGAACTGACGACAGAGTAATGCATCACTACCCCCGCGTTGCAGGAACTTACCCGGAAGTGTGCAACATGCTGTCGGGGGTTTCCTGTTCCATCGAATATTTTAAAGGTTGGCGACACAAAGTCCTTTAGATATTGAACCGAATCAAACTCTTCTGGATACGACCTTCCTCTTAGAACTTATGATCCTCCTTTGGATTGAGCTAAAGCCTTTTGTATCTGTGTTTCCACTATTTGCTGGATGTTCTTTTCGGGTACTAAAATCTGAACTGGTTCCTTTTCTGGTGAATTGTTTCTGCTAGACGTGTCGGGGTCGTTTCTTCTTTCTGAAACAGACACAACCTCCGCTCGATTTACTTATGGGGAAATAGTTAATGGAGATTGTGGCTGACTCTGCAGTGTAGCGACAACAACCATCGTCTCCTCCAACTTTTTTACCATCTCAGCCATTTGCTCATCTCGTATTTGAATTTCCCTTCGCAATTCATCATGGGTGATCGCCTCTGCAGGATGCGGAGCATCACGTGATGATGAAGAGGTTCGAGTTTCAACAACGAGAATGTCTGCATACTTTTCTTCCACACTATCCATCAAACTAAAATATTCATTTTCATCATTCTTTCGTTGCTTCTTTGAGAGCTTTGCAATATCAAGTCTAAGTTTCTCCAATGTTCTTTCAATTGAGTTTCTTTTAATCACTTTAAGATCAACTGATAGACCCTGGCGGACTTCTGTACCTGTGTTAGATTCTGGTGTGACAACTTCTATTTTGGACTTGGGCACTTCCTTGGGGTGAGAGCTTCTTGCACTTGCTGATGGCACCTGACTAGCGCCCTTAGGTCTCCAAATCTTCCCTTGAAGTACTGACAACCGGAGACGGGGTGTCTCGTTGACGACATCAATACGGCGAAGGGAAGTGACTCCCCTAGTACGCAGATTAGATGCAACAGTAGGCAATCTCTTACCACCCGCTGAGGGCGATGGTCTTGATCCTGATCGTAGTTTATCTGTTTTTTGTTTTGTAGCATTGAATCTAGTAGTAGTGACATCGGTAATTATTCGATCTCTAGTCGGAGTTTGACAGAAATTCGTGGTGGTGGCACCTCTTTAGGCTTCTTGGCGGGCCTATGAACTTGTTTAGTGGACTCATATTCCTTCAATATCCTGCTTTTCATTGATGTAGAAACAACACATTCCATTCTTCTTTTAGGTTCCCAGCAACTGAGCAGTTCTCCTTTCGTGCTATACTTTCAAAGAAGCAAATTTGGGTAAGAGACTTGAACTTTTTTCTCTTTTCTCCTTGATGACGAGGTGGTAACGGCAATTTGACAGCAATTTTACGAATACTTTCTTTTCCATTGGTGGCAGACAGAGGATGAAACCTGCTTTCCTTGAGGTGAAGGGAGGTTTCCATTGATTCAGCCTCCATTAAAGAAGTTTCTTGTGCTGAAGCTAGCTTGGCTGCTTGTGCTTTCTGAGCCCTCAACTCTCTCCTCCCGTGGTTCCTTCTTTGGGAAAGTGTCAGTGGCACAGGCTTGGAAGAAGAGCAAATTTCAAATGCATAGTTTGGAGGAGCAATATCATTTACTGAATCATTTTCATACAGAATTCCTTTCCCTTTTGACAACGGAATAGCTGGTGCAGCGAGTGTGGAACTGATTTTCACCTTCTTAAGGTAAGGAAAATCACGATCACCATTCAAGTCGAACCCGGAGGACGGTTCCTGAACATTTGATGCAGTCATTTTTGTTGTCACATGAGGTGCTTTTCCGAGTAATACTTTAAATCCCTCAAGTCCGGACCCAAACTGAATCGTGGAAGCAATGTGACGGGGATTCTTATCAGTGGGTACGTTGAACAGGAAAGCCAAGCTTGGTGGTGCCATTACTCCTGTCAATTGTAGATTTTCAAGTGTTAATACTGTTCAAGGCCCTGCAAGCTCAACATAGAAGCTAAAATTAACACACTTGTCTTGTGAACTGGGTAATTCTTTGAAGTTTTGTGATTTTAATTTTGATTTATTTTTGTGCTGTTGTTTCTTTTCTCATGTTTTGTTTTAATGTCGAGTTTTGAAATTTCAACATTGGCTGGGAAAGTCAAAAAGGGGTTTGACGTGACTCAAAAGAAGAACAAGCAGACTTTAGAAGAGAAGTGAAGTTGACTGTACTGACTCAAGGAAGAAAAGAACACAGTAAGTCAACAGAAGAACAACAGTCTGACCCATGAGGGACATGGATATACCACCGATGTATGGAGATAAAACCAACTGATCAAATATGGAGAGAGAAAGCAGTCTCTAGCGGAGTCGCCATAATTTATCGGTCGTTTTAATTTTGATCTGGAAAAATATAAGAAAATATGAAAATAGTTTTGATATAAATATGATTTTTGAAAGTAACATTTTGATTTAAAAATAGGTGAGACCAAACGAGTCTCACATTTTGAATAGTTTGGGTGACTAAGCACGAAGAATAAACATATTATTTGTAGTAGGCTCAATCACCTAAACTAAAGAATTAGTGACATCCGTTTGGTCTGCGAAATATTTTATATGAGGCTAACAAGCTCCTCTATCTAATATAAAGATTAGATAGAGTTTATTTTACCTGGGTTCCAAGTTCCCTATAGAGGCAAACCCCTATAGTTAATTGTATCTTAAATGACTTGGGTCACTTAAGAAAACTCTCGATTAAGATCAGTTGTTTTATCGTTAAGATTTTAAAGTTTAGGTTTCCAAGATTGGACAAGGGAAAATCAAATGGGAGTGGCTCAAACAAGAACAATTATTTGCAGGAATCCAAAGGAATGAAGAGTAGGGGATATCACAGATTCAGGAAAAACCCCGATGACTTCCCAACTATCCTACTGTTTGGCTTTATATCTTTGAAATAATATTATTTAATGTTTATTCCTGCAATTTATTTAGAATTTCAGACTTATATTTGTATAATATCTGATCGTGCAAATAGCCTAAAAAATAGGAGAATTTACACCGTACCGTATAGTAACATCGGAATCCTAAAGTGTTAGGACTTATAATTACATAACAAGAGTTGTGCAAAAGCTTAAAGGTGATATATGAGGGTTTACGCTGCACTAGGCAAACGATCTCGAAATCTTGGGGGTTGTTATTTAAACTAAAGAGGGTGATAGATGATGTGAATGTGTTTTGATGTTGCTCCAAGCTCTTAGTCGTAGCACCTCTAGGTTTAGTTTTAGTTTTAGTTTTGAAAACGCACAGAACCACCAGGTTATCTTATACTAAGGTATATTGTGTATCAAACCAAATAAAACATGTGATATAAAAGAAGAAAGAAATAATATAACATGCTAGGAGAATAGTATGACAGGCTAGGAGAACAATATACATGCCAGGAGAACAGTATAACATGTTAGAAAAATAATATAACAGATTAGGAGAACAATATAATATACTGTGAAATAAAATGCTGTAATGTAAATTAAACTTGTATATTTGAGATGACTGCTCCTCCTTTAAGCTTAGCTAGTATGTGCTGTGTAAACAGGAGAAAATACGACCTGAAAAACTCGAGAAAATCGACAAATCGTAGGGAAAAGACAAACAAACAAAACAAAACACAATATTACATATAAAAGACCAAGAATAAGAGATTTATATGTGATATTGGGAATGTCCCCAATTGCCAGGAGGATCTGAGTGTAAGATTCAAGCTCAAATTCCGGAGCATTGGGTTTCATTTTTGGTCAAGTTAAGACAAAAATTTCATTATTTGATTTAATTAAAACAGTTATGAACCACAACCTAGTGCACCCTGGTGTCTAGTGTCCTAATTAACTTATGAACTAGGGTCAGATGTTTGGCTTCTTAGGTTCATTTGAACATTAGGATGATGAACTCTCTCTCAGGGTGCGCTCCTAAGACCTAAGAAGCCTACACTTTAGTTTGAGTCTGAAGTGTTCTAAAGTGTCTTTCAACTAATCCTCGAACTTCTTTAGATCAAGTTTAGCTCGCTATCAGACTCCTAAGACCTAGGGGTAAACCTATAATTTTGGCAAAAGGGTTGTGAAATGTGCTTCAATCCTAGTTAAAACAATTGGATTTAAGTTTATTCAAAGCTTAAGGGACCTAAATGCATGTCTACTGATCTTTCAATCTATGTCCCTAATCGTCATTTAAACTCTTACTTTCTTCCAACTCTCAACTATTCTTCAAATTACAATTTCATCTTTCATATGCAAAAGGAATGATGAATGGTCGGTTACCCTATTTGCCCTTTATGTTTCAATCATCTCAATAAACTAAGTTTCATTTTTAATTTCCTCTCCCTTTCTCTTTTCTTCATATTTTTCTTTAAGATTATGAATCATTTCTGAAGATAATTAAATCGGAAATTCTCATTTTTAACTTGACCGTTTAAAAAAACAAAAACGAAAAAGAGACTGATCCACTTTTTAAAAGATAGTGAAATCAGTAAAGCTGGGAGCGAAATCGTAAGTGCATCGGCTTAAAAGCGTTTAGACTCGCTAAAAAAATGATCGAATCACTCTCAAACATGGATTTAAAAGCCTCAAAATGTAACTTAAACTTTTAGGAATAAAGCTTGAAAATGTGGCGAGTAAAACTTTAAAAACGTAGTCCAAACATACCACTAGAAAGTGCTCCAAGTACGATTCACCCAATCAATGAACCGACATTCACAGCAAATGTGAATATTCACCACATTAAGATTTGCAGCTAGGGGCAATAAAGAGGAAAACTAATCCCAAATCAAATATTTTCAATCATAAAAGATTAAAGGAAAAGATACACATCAAGGAGAAATGAAATGAAAGCTAAATCCGAGTCAAATACGATACTGACAACAACAATGAAGTTCATGGCTAAAGGCAGAAAAGAGGGAAACAAACCCCATGCACGACCACAAATAGTGAAAGAGAACCCTCATGGGTATTATCATTACATTGCCTTCAATATACATAGGAGAGTGAATGGGCAAGCACGACAAAGAAAGGAAAACAACAAAAAAACAGGCTTCTAAATAGCTCACGGGTAAGGCTAGAAAAAGGAACAAAATCACCACAAAGCCAGCCGTCAAATAGCCAACAAACAACATCTATATGGGGCCAATCACCAACTGCATGAGTGCAAACAGTAATTAGAACACCCAAACAGCTAACTACAGCAATCAATGACACTTTTAAGCTTCCAAACTGCTCCAAACAACAATTCTGAACCTCATACAACCAACAACAGCTTCCTACAGTTTTGCTATAGCAAAGCTAATAGTTTAAAAGCTCCCAAACAGTCATTAAATTAGCCCCAAACAAGCTTACAGACAGAGCCAGGAAAAGGGGCAACCTGAGCCCAATACAAAGGCAAACCAAGCTCAAGAAATAGTTCAAAACAGTAAGGGACCTCAGCTTACATAAATCACCAAATCAGAGCCTAAACCGGCCCCAAGAGGGGCAAACCGACCTTAAGGGAAATAACATCTAGCATTTACTTATTTCAAAGAACTAAAATCGAGTCCCATTAAAAGTTGGAAAATAGAGAATAGTTTCCCACATTTATTCATCTCAAAAGCATCAAAACCTAAACCACTAAATGGGCCAAAACAAAATATACCTTTCAACTATAATTTCAGCCTCATAGAGCCAAAAATCAAATCATCCAAATAAGTGAAACAGATGAAAGCATTTCCAGCCAAGATCCAATTCCAAAGAACCAAATCCAAGCCAACACAGGGGAGGCAAACCGAGCCCAACAGAAAGGGCAAAAACGAGCAGCATAGAGGCTAAAATGAGCCCCACACATGGGGCAAAATAGAGCTATTAAAATCAACCCTATCAAAAATCTCATGTTTCAAGATGTTGCATTCAAAATATATTCCGAATAGTAACAAGTAACATGAAATATATGAGTGTGCATACATCCCTAAAGCCAACGTATCTCCTCGTTAAAGATAAATTCCAGCATGAATTGTAAATGGGCAAATCTTGTTCCAAAGCTCATACTCAAGCAGAAAATAAATGCAAGCCAACTTTTTCTCTCTCTGTTTTTTTTAACAAAACTCATCCTTCATTTATCTATGAATTGCTTCAGCAAGGAGCAAATAAAGAAAGCCACAACTTTCAACATATAAGTATAGAAATAACAATAGTTTAAGGAGAATATTTGCATGTGAGAGTAAGCCTAAGCATGCTTTCTATATATCTTGAGCAGAAAAGGAACACACTCCATTTTAATATTTTCATGGACTATTTTATGCTTAAGTTTCGGAACAAGCTTCAATTTCGCTTCCATATTTCATGTCATCCGAAATAGTGCAAATTAGAGGAGAGGAGAAGAATACCTCTTTCTTTATGCAAACTTAAAGGAAAGAAAGTATAAGGTAGATTCAAGAAAACCACTCCAACAGTAGCCCACAAATACTCCTCACGGTTTCCAGCTCACGGTTTGACAAATCTAAGCCTCAAGATCCTCGAACAACAGAGGGGAAGAAGATCTGCTCTCGAACAATAAAACAGAAAGAGGTAGCATTCCTAACAGTGAATAAGAAAGACAGAAAACACCAACTTCCTCCAAAAGCTCTCTTCTCTCGAAAACCCTCCCTTTTTTTTCAAACAAAACAAAATTTCTAGAAACAAGATGAACTAACTAGAAAAAAAATGGTAGCACCTCCCCTTCTCAAGAAATTTTCGGCCAACCCTAGACCTTCCCCCAAATGTGGTTTTATAAGCAAGAGAGGAGAAGAACAACCACCTATCAGCCTCCTTAGTGAGCAAATCAGGTAAAGGGAGAGGAAGAGAAGGATTTAAGGCAAGAGGAAATGCAGCCTAGGGCAGAGGAAGAGTCGGCAAGGTGTAATTCTCCGTTGGAAAGCCACTCGGTCGAGGAGGCGAGCCGCGTGCACGAATGGCAGCGGAATGCCGCGTGTTAGGAAAGAAGAAGGCGTGCCATCTCATGCGCGAATGGCAGAGGAGACGCGAGAGAAAGGCTCGGGCTCGTTCGCGAACGACAGAGGAGACGCGTGAACTAGGGCACGAGGGGCGAGCAGAAGAGCGACCGATCGAGCCACAAGATGGGCTATTTGTGCGGGTAGAGGTGTAAATAGGGTTTAAATTAAATTATAATTAGTGATATAATTATAAAAATACCAAATATTTGAAAAATAAAATTTGATCTGCCCCTTTTATTCGTGCGTCATAACATATCGAAAATGAATGTTCCTTTTAGGTAATTTTGACCTTACAGATTTCGCTGTCGGAGGTTATTTTGACGAATTCATCGATTTGCATGCAAATTTTTTCGTGTCGGAAATATGAAAATATGAGTGTCCATTCTTACTAAAATTGGTGTCCCAGACGCGTTGGTGCAGTCCATTTCGTCATCGGGGGTCTTCCGGAGAAGTTCGCATTTTTATCCATTCTTTAAGCTTAATTGAAGTCCGACCTCGCTCAATTTTGTGAATTTTGTGCAGTTGGTGTGTGTATGTGACGATAAAGTCGTGAGGAGGTTTTCCTAGTGCTTGAGGTCCTATTGGGAACTTCTCCTTGAGTCTTCACACAATAGACTTTAACCGCTCGTACATAAGACGATGGTTTTGAGACCATAAATGCTAGACATCACAGGAAAAAAAAGAAGTGTTTTAGAATTTCTAAAATGGTGGGTACCAATTTCTAGTTTTCTAAGATGGTCAATAGGAACTCATAGAGCTATATCCTAGGCTCTATGAAGAAGGAAATATCTCACAAAAATGAGGTCAACAAACATTAAGATGTATCCCACGAAGATTGAGACTATTGTGGCTTGACCCATAACCCAATCTTTACTCCGACACATTAGTTTCATGGTTTGACTTTTTTTTTGTAGGAGGTTTATATGAAATTTCAGCTCGATTGTGAAATCCTTGAAGTAACTTTTTAAGTCGGATAAATTTACGTGGTCAGATGAAGCTTGTACTAGTTTTGATGCTTTGAAGAGACATGCCAATCAAGCCACCATTCTCACATATCCATATTTCAATTAAGTGTTCATGATAAAATGCGTTGTCTCTAATGAATTATTCTAGGAGGAAATATTATGCTTGTGACAATGAGTTTTACATTATTTTGAGAGCAATCAACTATTGGAGTTCCTATTTACTGTCAAATGAATTTACTCTCTACAATGACTACAAAGTTTTTTAGATTCTTGAATACTTAGAATAAGATAAATGGTAGATAAACCTCATGGTGAAATTTCTTTTGTTTGAAAGCGAAACCTTAGGGAAGTTATAGTTTAAGAAAGTTGTAATTTAGGAATGTAATAAATCTTTTGATATTAGGATATAATATAGTAATAGAATAATTCCTTCGATATGGGGATCCAGTTTAGGAATAAAATAAATCTCTTGACATGGGGGTCTAATTTAGGAAGAGAATATTTTCGTTTGATTATTTTCTTTTTGTCTGATTTTTATATATATTTATTTTACAATATATATATATATATATATATATATATATATATATATATATATATATATATATATATATATATATATATATATATATATAAGTTAGTGCTTAATGTAACTAGATCTCAATTTGTTTCCACATTTTTGTCATGTATTTAAAGATTTTTGTAGGCCTTCTTAGTCGACTTATTGTTGGCCTTTATTTCCAAAATTCTTTTCCCTCTTCTTCGTGCTATTGTGACAATCACAATTGTTAATTTTGATTAATATGTGATGCTTGAGATTACTGAAACAAACAGTTTTGTCAATCTAATGGAGTGCCAAAAACCCAACTTCTTCTTGATGAACTGCAAAACATACACAACTCTTATAAACTCAACGGTTTAAACTACTTAAAATCGCCTCTGCTAGTCTATATTTATCTAAAGATAGAAAAAATTTGCATCTTCTCGGCATGAGACCAAAACATGGTGATCCAAAATTTGATACATGGAATGAAGAGGACCCCATGATTTTGTCTTGGTTATGGAGTTCAATAACACCAAAAATCAGTGATACATGTATTTTTCCACTTCTATAAAAGATATTTGGGCTGCCTTTCACCAAACATACTCGAAGGCCGAAGATATTGTCTATGTATAAAGTTAAACTAAAGACTCTTGTTGCATAATAGGGCAACAAAACATCTATTGTGAATATGCTTTTGAATTTGTGGCAAGAACTTAACCATTATAGGGTCCTTGGGACATTGCCTTGAGGATGTCGTGATTTTAAAGAAGTTTATTAAGAAAGATTGCGTATGTGATTTTTTGGTTAGCATAAATGTAGAATTTGATTAGGCTCGAATTCAAATTCCAGCAAGGAAGATGCCCCTTCACTAAATAAGATTATCAATTTGATTTGGGCGTAAGGAGAGTCGAGGAGTCATTATGCTTGAACCTATGACAACTAAAGGATCTGCCATGGTTATACAACAGAACACCAACCAAAATTAAATCAAGCGGTCATCCCAAAATGACCCTCGAGATAAGCTTGGTGCGCGTGCTATAAGAAGCTGAGACATACGAAGGATTACTGTTGGAAGTTGCATTGGAAACCTACTACAAGCTGAGCATGGGGCCAATGAGGTGATAACAAAATTTTGCAGCAAGATCATCAAGTCTACCACAAAACCCACTTTACAAAATTTCGTCCCACAGACTCCTGCTGGGACTACAACTAATCACCTTAATCAGGTCGAGATTGAAAATGTTTAAAGTTTATTTGGGATCTTTGGAGCGGCAATGTGGCTCTCGTTTATGAGCATTCTCTAGTAAGTCTCTCTTTTATGGATTACATGACTTGGACTTGTTTATACAAGACTTTCGGGTCATTGACTCTGGAGCCATATAACACATGACACTTTCCTCAGTCTATTTTATAACATATTCACCTTTTCTTAGCAATTGGAAATTTGTTGTTGTTGATGGTTCTATTATCATAGGGGTTGGTGTTGATCACTTTCAGTTAAGTTCGTCCTTATTATTAAAAGATGTGCTCCATGTTCTTAAATTGTCCACTAGTCTTTTGTCTATTCACAAACTAATCCATGATATGAAGTTTAATGTCTTGTTTTATCCATCTTACTGTGTATTTCAGAATCATAATTCAAGGAAGAAGATTGGACTTGCTAAGGAAAAAGTGGACTCTACTATCTCGATACATTAGTCTTATACTCACCCACTATCAATCATGTTTTTTCGATTTCTTGTTGTTTTGTTTCAAATAAAGATGTCATTTTGTTTCAATCTTTTGTTTTGGTCATCTTTCATTTAATATTTTAAATACAATCTTCCATTCTTTGTTTAAAGAAATTCATGTTAAGGATTTTCATTGTGATGTATATGAATCTATCAAATATAGAAGGGATTTTTTTCCGATTAGTAATAGTAGAAGCTTTTTACCTTTTTATTTGATTCACACTGATATATGGGATCCATATATAATTGCCAATGTTAAAGGAGCTCAGTGGTCTGTTTCTTTTATCGATGATCTCAAACTTATGTCCAATGCTATCAATATCCTTCCAAACTTCTTTAACATGATACATAATTAATTTAGTATCGAAGTAAAAAGGATTCGACTGATAATGCTATAGATTATTTTAATCAATTTCTTTCAGTAAAATTTTTTACGAGAAGGGATAGTTTATGAATTGTCCTATGTGAATACTCAATAAAATTAGTGTGCCGCGAAAAAAAAAGTGGCCCCTTACTTGCCGCAACCCGTGCTTTACTTTTCCAAAATCGGATTCCAAATTCATTTTGGGGGAAGTTGTCCTCACTGCAGCCCACATTTTAAACGATTGCCCTTGAAAGTATGAAGGAATCAAATTCCTATGCAACTCCACTCTCAATTTTATCCTAATATCCTAATTACAAATAATCTTACTCTCTCAGTCTTTGCTTGCCCTTCTTGTATTCATGTGTCACCATAACAAAAGTAAATTAGATCCACGAGCAATCATGTGTTTGTTCATTGGTTATTCTCTAACACAAAATGGCTACAAGAGCTATCACCCACTTACATAAAACTTTTATATTTCTATTGATGTCACCTTTGAGAAAGAGCAATCATTTTTTTTTCTTAGCCTTATCTGCATGGGGAGTCTAGTCTTGTTGGGGAAGATAAGATGGAAGATCTACTCTTTCTTGACATAGCCATATTACAATCTTGTTCTTCGCAGAAGTCCAAATGACTTTCACAAGAGCCATCCCTATAAACAGAATTGTCCCCACAAGGATTAAACCCTAAAATAGTTGAAATAGTCCCTACTAATGATAGGGTTGACTCTAGGAAGTATGCACAAGCGTACTCTAGAAAGAGAAACCTAGAACCAGGTCTTGTGCAAGTCCAAAAATCAAATTTTATTCTTGAAAATGAGGTATGCATAAATCCAATTTTCTCTTTTATTCTAGTTGATTACTATTCACCTTTTGCCTTATGAAAAGAGACAAAAAAAAGCACTGAATATTCAAGGTTTCCATCGGCCAAATTAAGGTCTTTTCACATGTATTCTCCGTATCACAATAGTTTCTTAGCCAACTTAAACTCCATCTCAACTCCAAACACCTTGTCCGAGGCATTATTCGATGAGAAGTGGATAGAAGTTATGAGAATATAGATGGATTCACTTGCGAAGAATAAAACATGGGAAATAGTAGAACTACCATAAAATGAAGAAACAATTCGATGCAAATGTTTGTTTGCCGTGAAAGTCAAATCAGATGGTTGTCTGGAGTGTCTCGAGATACAAGACAAAGTTGGCAAATCAGATAGTTCACAAAAGAGGAATGACAAGACATTTTTGGCAGGCAAGACTCTCTCTTTAGTAAATGAAAATTTTTACTGACCAGATTGTTACGAGATGTGGAGAGACATGTCCTACAGTGTAGGGTATGCCATTTGCTAATACTCGAGGGCAAACTACATGTTTGTACCCTCCTCTTCCTATTCTAGTGGCACTATGGTTGGACGTTGGCATGAATTTTGTGGTGGGCTTACCCCAGACTCAATAGAGCAAGGATTGTCATGCTTATGGTTGACCATTTTTTCAAGATGACCATTTTGTTCCTTACCATAAGACAATGATGGATGCATCCCTTATTGCAGCCTTATACTTTAAGGAGTTCACCTTCATGGATACCTTGGAGCATTACATGAGATAGACATGTGAAATTTCTTAGCCACTTCTGAAGGATTTTATGGGGTAAGTTAGGTGCAAAATCTCAGTTTAGCTCAACAACTCACAAACAAATATATTGATTGTGGTTGTAAACTCCAATTTTGGAAGCTTTCTTATTTGCTTCGCACGAAAACACATGAAGCAGTAGGACTTGGTTCTTCTTTAGGTCGAGTTTGCCTATAATCGTTTAACTAGTCAATCCACGGGTCACAATCACTTTGAGATTGTGTACTTGCAGAATCTTCTTACTCTCTTGGAGTTAGTCCCAATGCTTTTGGTTATTGAGCTTAGAACTGATGCCAAAGATTGAGACAAGGGCACTCAATTCCTACACGAGCAAATCAAGAAGGAAATACTCGAACAGAATACCAAAAATCAGAAACATGCTAATAAGTCAAGGAAGACTATGGTTTTTAAGGAGGACGACATGGTATGAATAATGATAAAGGAGTGATTTCTTACAGGTTCATTTGGAATGCTCAAGCCTGGAGCTAATGCCCCATTTAGGATAGCTAAGAAGACTAATGACAATGTCTAAGATTGAATCTACCGAGAGGCTACAATATTTTTGCTGTTTTTAATGTCGTTGACTTGTCACCATATTATGAGGACTTGAGTTTTCCCAGAAATTAGGAATAACCCTCTTATGTGGGTAGAGTGATGTGGGACGCGTTCTTCATGTGCACGAATGCTGCATTAGGTTTCCTGATCTCACGGATACAGGCTTTCCTTGATTGCTTGATTGACAATGCCGAACCAATACTTTTTTATTTCAATTGTTTTTTTGTTATTCCTTTCTTGATTCTGTTTCTTTTTCTTTATTTTTTTATTATGTTATTTCCTCTTTGGGAGCCTTTATATATTTGGCATACGGCTGTTTGAAACTGTAGTTTTTTTTTTCCTGGCTAATTGTATGAATATGAGGCTTCTTATTTTGCTATCCGGAGTGTCATAGCCTATTCTTTTTTCAAGTGATGTGTAAGCAGCTTGCTTAGGAACGTGGTGGATGCCCTCGGCATCTGCGCCTTGTTGATTTGTCGTTCGTTTTCTGTTTTCAGGCAACAGCCGTCCAACTCGCAGTCACCTACTGCTTCCACCAGGAAACCACTGTTTTTCTGTCTCCGGCTTGCTGTCCAGCCACCACACATGCCGATTTTTAACCGCTTTCCTTTCTTCCACTCCCATTGCCCATCCTATAACTTCCATAATGTTGTGTTGTGTTCTATCACACCTTCTAGAAACTCTGGAACGGCGTCAAGCTCCCAATTAGATCCATGTTTTCTTACATCAATTTGCTCATCAATTTGTGGGTGATCAACAATTAACAATTAACAATTTATGATTTGTTTGGGATAAATTTTTTTTTTCAACTTTTGATATTACGAGAATGTGTTGTATTTTCTGATTGTTTTTTTTCCCATTAGGCTTACTTAAATGTTGTAAGGAACCAAATTCAATCAACATTGTTTTTGTTCGCACTGCCTGTGGTCTTCCTTGTGGTTGGTAGCTTGCTCATGTGACTGCGGGTTTATTCAGCTGGATTTCATGCGTTCTCCATTGCTAATTCTCTTTCCGAGTTCATACTGTTTTTTTTTTTTTCATTTTGTGGTTTTCCTTTTATATTACCTACTTTTTTAACGTGCTATAATTTTAAGAATTCAGTGGCTGTTGATTGAAATTCGCTAATTGCTACAATCTCGATCAAACAATGGCTGCTAAAGGAAAATTGCAGATTGATCCAATTCTGAAAATAAAGTTCGTTTTCTTTATTGTGTTGCTTTCAACTTCTATATTTAATGCTTATAGCTTGCCATCTCTTTGGGGTTCCCTTTGAAGGCATTAATGATTAAAAGAAATTCTACTATTTTTTGTTGGGAGAATTGGTGTGGTCTTTTTCTAATTTAATTTTAGAGGATTTTGGGGAGTTCCTTATTTTGGGCACTCTATGGATTATAAATGGGTCCTCCCCAAAGAATATGAAAATGAGCAAATATTGATTCGAAAAAAAAAAGTGTAGCTTTCCTCAATTTTTAAGTGTGTGATGGTTGATATAGATTTTCAAGTGCTTTAAATTCTTATGACAACCTTTGAGTGTTGGTCTCATTGTACTGGTGCAAGGTGTGCATTTTTTATTGTGGCTTTTGTTATTAACCTGTTTAGTGAACAATGAGTGTGATGAATGTTCTTTTATCTCTTCATTATTTATATCTTTGATTTTATTTTTGGTTTTTTTAATATCTATAAGTTAATATAATTTGCTAAAAATTATTACATGTTATTTAATTTGGTTATTTAAACGACTTTTATGAACGCAAAATGTGCTTATTAGATATACAGGTCATGAAGGCTCTTATTAGTAAAACTGCACTTCAATTGGTCGTTGAAGTAACCTTTTGCTTATTGCATTGCTTTTCATGCTTTCAAAATACGATTTGCATGTCATCGTCAATATGTGCATGTTGGGGTGCCAAGGTAAAACCTTTTGTTTGAATTCTTTTGGCCCATGTCATCACACCTTAACATTGTTTTTAACTAAGTTTTCTACTAGTTTTGCTCACTTAAAAAGGAGATCCTCATTGGAACTTTTTATTAGGGATTAGAATAAAGTGACAAAATAGTCCTCTGATTGTTTATATGGGGTCATTTTATTTGCAGAGTCTACAAAAGTGTCAAATGGTTCTCTGAGGAGATTATTTCAGCTCATATTAAAAAAGTTTGGGGACTAAATTGCCACTATAGACTTTGGGACTAAAATGACCCCCTAAAAAGGGTTTGATTTTTTTGACAGTTTTCTCAATTAAAATAAATAGGTTCTCTTATCTTCATCCTCTTTGGCATATTTTTTAAGTTATAATCTGCATCTTCCTTTTTTTTTGTGCAATTGCTAGCTTTATTATAATTATTATATTACATTATTATTTTTTTATTTCTAAATGTTAGATGGGGATCGCTGCTATTGTGCATCTATACGTTTTCCCCGCAAAGCCATATCAATCTGGGGAGAGGTGTGTCCGCAATGTTTCTATTTTGGCCGATTATGCGTCTTTGGGAGCTCCTCCTGATCCGGATGAAGTTGCAGAAGGTGGAAGGTTAGCAAGGATGCACATTTCTCAGTCTGATGAAAATCAAAAGCGGCTGAGTTTCCCCCAGAGTGTTCGCGATGTTGTTCTTGGAGGCAGCGAAATTGTGGGTTTCTTGATTCATATTCTCTATGACCCTTAAAAAAATGTTTACATAGTGCCAAGTTCGTATGTATTTAAATATCTAACACCTAAACTCTACTTTTTGTATTCATATAACTTGGATCTGTCTTTTTACATCAGAAATGCCGCTGTTTTAACTTTTAAAATGTAACATACATCTTTTTTATGCATCGGCAAGGTGGCACATATATATAAATTAAAGTTAAGGTGTCAGATATGTAAATTCAAAGGAATGTAGTGGTATGCATGTAAATCTTCCTTTATTTAGCTGAGCTATTTTTCATTTTTTTAAACTTTCAGATGGTCGATGATGTGAAGTTTACTGTTTCACATGTGGTCGAACCAGTGGAACGGGGTATTGCAAGGTTAAACGAATCGCTCCATCAAATCTCCGAAAGCGTAAAAAAGCATGAAATTAGAAAGAGGAAAGCAAAGGATGATTCGTATTTTATACCTTTGCCTTCATGGACAAAGGAATTTTCTGATGCGCATGAACATATTTCTGAAGGGAGTTTTAGTGACACAGGACTATCTAGGAAAAAAACAAGGCCTGCAATCTTTAAGGAGAGCAAGTCTGTTGTATATTCTCAGCATTCCACATTTGAGCATGGTAGAAGTAGCTGGACGTAGATGGGTTCTTCCCAAGCTTTCCACCAACCAAGTTAGACGGAATTGAATTTTAGCATACGGTATGTTTTTTTCATTTCCTTGTGATCAAGAAAAATATTATAATTTTTATTGAAAGAAGTGTCAAAACGGTCCCGGACTTTTTGCAGGGGGTCATTTTAATCACAAAGTCTATAAAAGTATCGATTTAGTCCCCAGACTCTTTTAATATGGATTGAAATAGTCTCAGTGGAATATTACTTCAGCCCTAATTTGAGGAGTCTGAGAACTAATTTGGCACTTTAATAGATTCCGGGACAAAATCGGCTCATGTAAACAGTCATAGGACTATTTTAACGCTTAATTTTTATTTAACATTGTAACTTTAATGGCAGGAAAATTACATTTTGCTACATAACGATATGCTGTTTCTGAGCATTTCGGTGGTTTCAAACATCTGCAGTACATAGATTACAAGTTCATGTGGGTATTAACTGCTACTAACTTCAATTGGGTATAGTGGTGACAACAGCAAGGAATTGTAAATTTATAACATTTGAAAAATTGGCAACAATGAATAACAATATCGTATAAAAGATTCAATTAGTGTGTAAATCTGCTTTCTTGACTTAGCTGTGAAATACTTTTTTTAACAACTTTTGTCAACCCATAACTGCTTTTATCTCCGTTTTGCTGCATACTACTATTAAAATAGTTGAATAATTTTTTATCAATGCATATTATATTTCTGTCGTTTTGCACTTCATGCAAGTTTCTTATTGCCATAGGATCTTTTGACTAGCGGAGAAATGTGTATATTAAAGCTATTATTATTATTTTTATTTAAAATTCAGAACTTTGTATAGTAAAATGTAAAAATTGTCACTTGACTATTTAGATGGGGTCATTTTAATCCCAGAGTTTATAAAATTGCTAAATTAGTCCACATTATTTTTAATGAGGGTTAAAATAATTCTCATTGGAGACTATTTCAACCCGTATTAAAAGAATCTAGGTATAAATTAACACTTCTATAAACTCTGATAATTAAATGACCCCCCTTGCAAATTGTTAGGGCACCATTTCAACACTTTTTTCATCTTTTAATTTATTTGTTGCCAGCATTATGATTTTGTCATTATGTTATGGCATCAATAACTTGCATTTACTTTCATGAACTATTTTTCCTGTCTGTGGGACTACTGAAAAGCACTTGCATTACAGTCAACAAATTGTGACTGTTATCCTAAAGATGAAATTCTTAATCATGGTTTTCTTACAATTTTTATGAAAGTCGAAAAGGTCAAATGTTTTTAAGGCCAACAAGATTGATTTCAATATTTTATGGTTGTCCACACAAGAAGTAAACTAATGTTTGGAAGCTTAAATAACGTGGAAGGACTTTGCAAGGAAAGAAAATTGAGTTCTATAGACTGTAGTCTCAAGATGCTAATGTTCAAGCAGCAAAATTCCTGAATTTTGTTTTACTTTCATTCAAATATTCCCCAGCAGGAATGCATGGTAAAGAAAATGTTTAAACTACAGTTATAAACTTCATCATGACAGATTAGGGATCTATGGGAGAGATAAAATTGCTTTATGACCTGGGCATGATTCTAATCTGCTCCCCAAACCACCTGGAATGTCCTGTGCCACATGAAAGCATTACATTGGCTCTGATTCAACGCAATACCCACTAATTAGCAATAGCGGTATTTTGTGGAGCTTTATGTACATGATTCAGCTCCTGGGAGCGGTTGTGCACATCCCTCATTATATTCTTCAGACTCCCATTGCCTTGAATGACCTCAATAAAAATCCCTGCTTCAGATTAAATGTGGTGGTTATTAGAAGTGAGATTTCAGCGACGCCAGCTCAGAAGCTATCTCAAATCTCAGCAAACGTTCATTGATCCAACATGAATGTGTTTGATTGTTTGGATTGATCGAAGATCTATGATTGAGGTAAGACTTAAAAGAGGTTAGTCGCTTTTATGAAGCGAACATCTATAGCATATGTGGTCAACTTTAGAAACTAAGGTTAGTTTTCCCGGGTAGTTGTGAGTGCTGTAATGCTATCTTAAAACCGGTCACAATAACATTGCACTTTGATTTAGGGTTTTTATAACCAATGGTCAGAATGAATTTTTTACTGAATGTCTTGTAAGGGTTCATAATATATCATTAGGGATAGAAACACATAATAGATATGGCAGAACATTGAAGCCATTAAATAGATTGTTAAATGACATAAAACTAAATTGGATGCTTAGTATAACATTGTTTACCTTTTTGCAGGGAAACATGCCATAACACAAGACTCCAATGAGGAGAATACTTCGTTACGTCAATCAATAACACAAGACTCCCATGAGGAGAATATTTTGTTACGTTTTATGGGCGGTGATAATATTATAGATGGCAAAATTGTTAGCACTTTGGAATTTTAGAGGAATTTTTTTAGAGATAAAACTCTAATTTTTCATTCATGCTAATAGAAGCAAATAATTGGTATATATACAACTCATACTAACCCTAATATAATAGTAGGGAAATTAAAAAAAAACATCATGATAATAAGGAAATAAATAAAACATATTAATGGATAATTAAGGGAGAGTAATTCTCCCTCTCCAATGTAGCAGCTCACCCATTATTTTCTAAATCATGGGTGGACCTATGGGGTCCATGGATGCATACATATCAATACTCTTCAAGTTAGGTTGTATATGTCATGCATCTCAAACTTGTTGAGATTTTTGAAGTTATGTCCTTGATAAGAATGCTAGTAATCTGACACTTAGTTGGGTTATAGCTTAACTAAATAATTCGTCCATTGACTTTCTCAAAGGTGAAGTGTATGTTCATCTCTATATGTTTGGTTCGATCACGATGTACCAGATTCTTTGAAATACTGCTTGTTGACTTACTATAATTGAACATCTTAATAGTGCTTTGGTTCTTATGAGAAGTTTAACTAGTAGTTTCTTTAGTCACATACCTTCACAAATTTCGAGGGCCAGGGCACACTACTTAACTTCTGCACCATCTCTAGCACCATAGTTTTTTTTCTCTCCAAGTAATAAGAGTACCACATGCAAATGAATGGTAACCAGTGATAGATCTTTAATTTGTCGGTTTTTATGACCAGCTAGCATTAGTTTAGATCTCAATATCATTATTCTCAATTTTTTTCAATGTCAATCCATGTCCTGGAGTCATCTTTAAATACCTTAGGATTCGAAAGACCGCTTATAAATGATCTTCATTTGGATTGTTCATATGTTTGCTCACTACACCCACAAAAAGAGCAATGTCAGGTCTTGTATGTGACAAATAGTTGAGTTCTCCCATGAATCTTTGATACATCCCTTTTTCAATTAGAATGTTATCATTTCCTTTTAATAATCATCGACTAGGATACATAACTATATATGTTGGTTTGCATCCTAGAATAATTCTTGTCTCCTTTAATAAGTCAATGATATATTTTCTTTGAGATATGACAATTCCTTTTTTGGATACAACTACTTCTGTTCCTAAGAAGTATTTTAAAGTTCCACGATCTTTGATCTCAAACTCACAAGCCATTATTCTTTTGATTATTTCAAGCTCTTTTACATCATTGCGTGTAATAATAATGTCATCTACATATATAGTAAGGATCCCTATCATACTTTAAATAATGTGTGATTAGTTTGACACTGATAGTACCCATTGGTAGAACAATCTGATGAATCTTTCAAACCATGCTCTGTGAGATTGTTTCAAATCATACAATGATTTATTTAGTTTGCACACCAGTTGATTATTTGTTATATCTAATCTTAGAGGTATCTTCATATATACTTTTTCTTCAAGATTCCTATTAAAAAATGCATTTTTAATGTCTGGCTGATGTAAAGGTCAATCCATGTTGACAACCAATGACTATAATACTCTTACTGTGTTATGTTTCATCGCTAGTGCGAATGTCTCCTGTAGTCACTTTGCCAGTGAATACTCATTTGCATCTTACAGTTCTTTTCACCGGTGGTAGAGTTGCTATGATCTAGGTATCATTCTTTTCAAAAGAAAAAATATCTTCTTCCATGGCCTTTTTCCAAGCAGGAATAGATAAGGCCTCTTGAATGGATTTTGGGGCTTGCACATTATCTAAGCCATGAAGAAAATATATATAACAAGATGATAATTTTCTATAGTGAAAAATTCTTCTAGCGGGTGTTTAGTTCATTCATGTGCCGCTTCTTCCTCTTGGTGTTCGTAATGCGTTGACTCAACCTCTATATTAATACTTGACGTGTGCAGAGTTGGTTCCGGTGATTTGCATTGCATATTGTGCTTTTCATGCTCACTAGGTTTTTTCTTGGTTCTTAGTGGGAGCTGTGCGAGGATTTAATGGAGTAGTATGTTCGTTTTCAGGTGAATTTATGATAATGGGGGCGAGTGAGTTTATAAGGGATATAAGGTTGGTTTTAATTGTAAAATTTTTATGTTTCTTGAGAGTAATATTCATACCCTTTTTGTTTGAAGTGTAGCCCACAAATATGCATTTGATTGACGTGTGATCAATTTTGGTCTGATATGGTTGATGCAGATGAACAAAAAAGGATGCAACAAAAAAAAATTAATGGTAGGTTAGAGGTGAATGATTGAATATGTGGGTAGGATTTTATGAGTACTGAAAGGTTTGTTAAAGTATAGTATTCTACTGAGCATTCTATTTATAGTATTAGGGTACATTATTAGTGAATAAGATTGAATTGGTCACTTTAAAGAGATGGATGTTCTTTCTCTTGGACACTTCATTTTGTTAGGGTGTGTCAACACAAAAGCTTATATGAATGTTGTCATGCTTGGATAGATAAGGGTCAATAGTGGAGTTGTACTTGCCTTTTGCTTTGTCGGTTTTGATAATTTGAGTTTTTCTTTGTTTGGGTGTGGATCATATTGTGGAATGTTTCAAATATGTTGATAACTTGAGATTTTTCTTTCAAGAGGAAGGTGCAAGGGGTTATACTGTGATCATCAATGAAGGTAACAAACCACCAAACCCCATTTATATTTTTTTATTTTTGAAGGTCCAAAATATCACTATGAACCATGGAGAATGGGTGTTTTGGTTTGTATTTTGGGCTTTGGTGTACTTGTTGAGTATGTTTAGCAAGTTGGAAAGTTTCACACTAATAAGAACTAGATTTTTTTATTGATAAATAACTGAGGATATAATTTTTCAATATAATAAAAGTTAGGAGGCCCAAGACAAAAATGTAATAACATAACTCTCAAAAGAAACATACTCAGATACAAGATTTGACACAAATGATTGTGAGTGATGGGATGGTCCTTTTAAAATGGGAGACTTAGTGAGCAAATAAAGTTCATGATACATGTCGATACTATCAATCATGTTCCCCGAGTCCATCATTTGAAATTCACATAAACTAGGGTAGAATTTAGTTACATATTTCATGTCGCGAGTAAGTTTAATGATAAACAATAAAGTGCAACTACATTTAGGAACATAAAACTTATGTTGACAGATATTTATAATGGAATATAGTTTTTTTTAACAGGTTTGACAAATGTTCATTTTGTAACTAAAATTCTGAGCACGACTTACGATGGTGCGGCTTATTGTTCTGTAAATTGTGACTGTTATCCTAAAGATGAAATTCTTAATCATGGTTTTCTTACTATTTTTATGAAAGTCGAAAAAGTCAAATGTTATCAAGGCCAACAAGATTTATTTCAATATTACAAAAAAGAAGCAAGCTATTGTTTGGAAGCTTGAATAATGTGGAAGGACTTGGCAAGGAAAGAAAAATGAGTCCTATAGATTGTAGTCTCAAGAAGCCAATGTTCAAGCAGCAAAATTCCTGAATTTTGTTTTACTTCCATTCAAATATTCCCCATCAGGAATGCATGGTAAAGAAATTGTTTACATTATAGTTATAAACTTCATCATGATAGATTAGGGATCTATGGGAGATGTGAAATTGCTTGATGAACTGGGCATGATTCTAATCTGCTCCCCAAACCACCTGGAATGTCCGGTGCCTCTGAATTAACGCAAAGCCCACTAATTGGCATTAGCGGTATTCTTTGGAGCTTTATGTACGTAATTCAGCTTCTGAGATCCCTCATATTCTTCAGACTCCCCTTGCCTTGAATGACCTCAATGAAAATCCCTGCTTCAGATTAAAAGTCGTGGTTATTATGAGTGAGATTTCAACGATGCCAGCTCCGAAGCTGTCTCAATTCTCAGCAAACCTTCATTGATCCTACATGAATGTGTTTGATTGTTTGGATTGATCGAAGATTTATGATTGAGGTAAGACTTAAAGCGGTTAGTCGCTTTGATGAAGCGGCTTTAGAAACTAAGGTTAGTTTTCTAGGGTAGTTGTGAGTGCTGTAATGCTATCTTAAAATGGGTGGCAATAACATCACACTTTGATTTAGGGATTTTATAACTAATGGCCATGATGAACTTTTCACTGAATATCTTGTAAGGCCTAATAATATATCATTAGGGATAGAAACAAGTAATAGATATGGTAAAACATTGAAGCCATTAAATAGATTGTTAAAAGACATAAAACTGAATTGGATGCTTACTAAAGTGTTGTTTACCTTTTTGCATGGAAACATGCAATGAATAACACGATACCCAAGAGGAGAATACTTTGTTAGTCAGATTATATGGACGGTGGTATTATTTTAGATGGCGAATTGTTGACGCTTTTTGTGGGATTTTGGAGGAACTTTTTTAGAGAGAAAAACCCAAATTCTTTATTCATGATAATTGAAGCAAATAATTAGTATATATACAGTTCATACTAACCCTAATAAAATGGGAGGGAAATTAAAAAAAAAAAAAGAACAACATGATAAGAAGGAAATAAATAAAACATATTAATGGATAATTAAGGGAAAGTAATTATCCCCCTCAAATGTAGCAGCTAGCCAAGTTTTTTCTAAATCATGGGTGGGCCTATGTGGTCCATGGATGTATACATATCAACACTCCTCAAGTTGGATTGTATATGCCATGCATCTCAAACTTGTTACTTAGATTGTTGAAGTTATATCCTTGGTAAGAATGTCAGTAATCTGATACTAAATTGGGATAAAGCACAACTGAATAATTCCTCCATTGGCTTTCTCGAAGATGAAATGTCTGTCAATCTCTATATGTTTTAGTTTGATCTCGGTGTACCAGATTCTTTGAAATATTTTTCGTTGATTGACTATCATTAAACATCTTAATAGTGCTTTGGTTCTCATGAGAAGTTCAACAAGTAGTTTCTTTAACTACATCCCTTCACAAATTTCTAGGGCCTGTCCACACTACTTAGCTTCTGCACCATCTCTTGCACCATAATTTTTTTTCCTCCAAATAACATGATTGCCGCATACAAATGAATAGTAACCCGTGCTAGATCTTCAATTAGTTGATTTTTATAACCAGCTAGCGTTAGTTTAGATTTTAATATCATTGTTTCCGGCTTTTTGAATAGCAATCCATGTCATGGAGCAATCTTTAGGTATCTTAGGATTCGAAAGGCCACTTATAAATGTTTTTCATTTGAATCGTTCATATGTTCGCCCACTACACCCACAAAAAGAGCAATGTCATTTATATGTGACAAATAATTGAGTTTCCCCACGAATCTTTGATACATCTCTTTTCAACTGGAATGTTATCATTTCCTTTTAATGATCGTCAACTAGGATCTATAAGTATATATGTTGGTTTGCATCCTAGCATTCACGTCTCCTTTAATAAGTCAAGGATATATTTTCTCTGAGATATGACAATGCCTTCTTTGGATCTAACTACTTCTGTCCCTGAGAAATATTTTAAAATTTCAAGATCTCTGATCTCAAACTCATAATTCATTATTCCTTTGATTATTTCAAGCTCTCTTATGTCATTGAGGGTAAGAATAATGTCATCTACATATATAGTAAGGATCCCTATCATAACTTAAATAATGTGTGATTTTCCTGACACTGATAGTACCCATTGAATGTAAGCATAATTTGATGAATCTTTCAAACCATGCTCTGAGAGATTGTTTCAATCCTTAAAATGATCACTTCAGTTTGCACACCAGCTGATTATTTGTTATGTTTAATCTTAGAGGTATATTCATATATACTTTTCCCTCTAGATCCCCATTAATAAATGTATTTTTCATGTCTGGTTGATGTAAAGGTTAGTCCTGATTGACAATATTAGATTTATGAACCTGAATGGTTCATAATTAGTAGATTTGAGGTAATAATGTTGGTTTTAAAAGAAAGTGACATCCTTGGACTTGTAAAATTTTTGTGTTTCTGGAGAGTAATATTTATACTCTTTTTGTTTAAAGTGTATCCCACAAATATGCATTTGGTTTGACGTGTGATCAAGTTTGGTCTGATATGGTTGATGTAGATGAACAAAAATAATGCAACCAAAAATTTGTAATGGTAGGTTAGAGGTGAATGATTGAGTATGTCGGTAGGATTTTATGAGTGTTAAGAGATTAGTTAAAGTTTAGTATTCTGTTAAGCATTCTATTTATGGGATAAGTGGATGTGTGAATTGCATCCCCTTAAAAGTGTTTGGGTACATTATTAGTGTATAAAATTGAATTGGTTACTTTAAAGAGATGGATGTTCTTTCGCTTGGACACCCCATTTTGTCAAGGTGTATCAACATAAGAGCTTATATGAATGATGTTATGTTCGAATAGATAAGGGCTAATAGTGGAGTTGTAGTAGCCCTTTGCATTAGCAGTTTTGATAATTTAAATTTTGCTTTGAAGATGGGAAGGATAATATTTTGGAAGGTTTCAAATATCTTGATAACTTTGGACTTTTCTTTCATGAGAAAGGTCCAAGTAGTTATGATGTGATAATCAATGAAAGTAACAACCACCAAGCCTCATTTATATTTTTTATTTTTGAAGGTCTCAAATATCACTATGAACCATGGAGGAAGGGGTGGTTTGGTTTGTATTTTGGGCTTTGGTGTACTTGTTGAGTATGTTAGCAAGTTAGAAGGTTTCACACTAATAAGAACTAGTGTTTTATTAATAAATAATTGAGGATATAATTTTCAATATTGTAAAAATTAGGATGCCCAAAAATAAAATGCAATAACATAACTCTCATGAGAAAAAGACTCAAATACAAGACTTGACTCAAATGAATGTGAGTGATGAGATGGTCCTTTTGAAATGGGAGACTTATGGTCTGTTTAGGGTAGCTGCTGCGTAGCAGCTGCCCCAAGAAGCTGCTGTGGATAAGCTGACTGGTTGTTTGTTTATTGTTGTTTGAAAACAATTGTGCATCAGCTGTTTTGGACAATAATCATTCTGCTCATGTGTAGTAATGTTGTTTGTAATTGAACTGTCACAACAATATATTTGATACTTGAGAAACAAAAATCAACTTCAGAACAATACATAAAATAAGATGTACACCTCACTTAACAGTGAGTATCAAGATTACTAAAAAAAGAAAGAAACCTATTAAAATTACATTTAATAATATGATAATATTATTTTTAAAATGCAGACAACGCATGTCATAAGCTATGCCGCTTTATAGGGATGCAACTAAATGTTGTGATTACTTAATTTTTCCCATCACCTTTTACTTTATTAGGATTCCAATCTGCAGTTTTCATAAATTTTCTAACATATCTCCTTTAGTTGATCAAGGTTTTTGCAATGCTTCATATTTCATTTGTTATTATGTGTTGTTTCGTGAGTGCATGAAGCCAAGTTGTCAACATTTTGTGTGATAGGATTACTTGCTTTTTATTATGAGTTTCTTATTACTCTCTTCCCTTTGCACTTCATTAAAGGCTTCAAAAATTGAGGGAAGATGGTTTGATTCCCATGATTCTTCTTCTTACTTCTTTTAATTCCTGTGAGTCCTAAAAGGAACTGTTGTTGGGAAGCACAGAGGAACTTGCGATTGGGAAGCAAATGGAGGAGCTTGCAGCTGAGAAGCACAGAGGAAGCTGTGGCCGAGATTCACAACTACTCAGTCTTTTAATTGATTTCCATTAGAAAGAAAAATTCTCGTATGAGTGTTGGTTTTCGATTATTACTACTACATGCATGTATTGGATTTCTAATAGAGAACAAAGGGCCACTATCTATTGCGGTTGATTTCCACTAGAAAGAGAAACTCCTGTCAGTGGACAAGCTGTGAATGGGAGGTGTAGAGAAGGCAATGCCTAAGAAGGGCCTGTAGAGATTTTTTCAGTGGCTAAAATAGAGCTGGGGTGTCTCCTAGCTCCGGTATCATGTAGAATTTTGGAGCAACTTTCTTAGAGAATAAACTCTCTAATTTCATTCATTATAATAGAAGTAAATAAAAAGTATATATATAGCTCAGAGTAGACCTAATACTATTGGAGGGAAATTCAAAAAATATCATGATAAGATGGAAAGAAAGAAAAAACATAATAATGGATAATTAAGAGAGTAATTCTCCATCTCAAATGCAGCAGTTGGCCCATGGTTTTTCCTAAACCGTGGGTGATCCCATGTGGTTCATGTATGCATACATTTCAACGCTTATATACTTGGAAACATGACACTTCAAGAAGAAGATGAATAGGCGGAGTGTATGACTGATAAAGAAGCATAAAGTAGGAGTGGATTCATAAAATGCAATGTTTATAAAGTTATAAACCGACAATTTAGAGCCATAATTTTGGTATTTATTAGAAATGTAATAATAAAAGGTGTAACAAATGGGCCTAAAGAGAGAGCTTATCAAACAGAATAGAAAAATAGTGGAAAAAAATTAGGGTTAGGAGAAAAAGATTGCTCATGATACATGTTATAAACTTTATCAAGAATAGTATAAAAGAGCCAATTAATATGACAACAAGTAGTTAATGCAACCTTATGTAGACTTTTCAGGGAAAATTACTATAAAATATGAATGTTTAAGCTATGCCAAGCAAATTATGTTGCTTGCTTTCAACAACCTCATGATGTTGACATGTATAATGACACAAGGTTTAATGAATGATCCAATTATTCATACATAATGATTAAAATTTTGATTGCATAATTTTAAGACAATTTAGCACAGAGATTCTTAATCCTAGTAGAAAATTGAAGTTTAATTTTTTAATCAAAAGTGGTAAATTTAGATAAAATGTTTGATTAATATTTAGGTAAACCAATCAAGTGATATGAGAATCATTATTACTAAGGTTGATAAATTACATATCTAACAAACAATTTTCAAGTATTTATATATCTCTAGCCTAAACATTCATATTTACATATATACTATTTTGTTTCATTTGAGCAATGTATGTATGTATATTTGACATTTAAAGAGTCATTTGATATTTTTTATATGATATTAAAGATTTGAGTGATATGTTTTAAATATCAAATTTTATGTGGGAGATATGTAAAGAGATTAAAATTGTGTTAATACAAGATTTACTCCAAATATTTGAATGTTCTAGCATAAGCAACGACATCACTAGGATTTAGTGTGGAAAAATAATTGTCACCCAATTTCCGTTCATTTTTCTCTTTTTTATTTTAAAAGGAGTCGCCAGCTTGTCGATTTTCGTATACTTCCCCCATTCAAATAAATCTCCCTCCCGAACCATATAAATGATTCGAAGAGGAGAGGAATTGAATAAGAAGGGACATACGACAAAGAGACAAATAAGAGAAAAAGTAAAACGTGGAGAGTCTACGTGCGATAAACCTCTCAAGGATAGGTTAAGAATATCCACCCAAACAAGATCGGGTGGAGGCACCTTAAACCAATATCCACGAAAGAAGTATCTATATATACTACCCATAACCAGAGAGTCAGGTGTATGTACCTGTTCTGGGGTCAAGAACACTCCCAGAGGAACATGTTTCTACTGGTTAATTACATCTTGGGGGATACCTAAGAATACTCTCAATAAAAGAAGTTTTGCTTCATATTATCATAAACCTGGGGTATAGGCAATCAAATGAAAGTTATTTCGTGTGGGAACAATCTCAATGATTCAAAGCTCACGCTAAGCAATCGAGCAAAGAGTGAGTCTCTCACATCCCGAAATGGGTAGCAACTCATTAACACATGGGGCTCACAGAATAACCTAAATCATCTTGACGGGGATATCCCAATACATCAAAGCATGTCTGGGCCAAAGGGCAGAGGACAAATCGTCGTATCCCAAATGGGCGGCAGCTCATCAGCATCGAGCTGTCAATGTGATATCAATGAGGTCAATGAGCGATAGGGCTCAACAAAAAAGAAGGTAGAGTGATCCTAAAAGGTAGAGTTAACCGGGTCGGGGTACCACAGACCCTTCATATACAACTACTAGGATCCTAAGTCTACCTGATCGTGAAGGTAGTCGACCCAATACATCCTGAAATCCCCAATCAACAATCCGTGAATTACATCATCCACGGGAACCTCGGTAGCCCTAAGGTTAAGGGAAGAAAACTCTATCCTATGACTACAAGCTGGAGCTCCAAGAGGTGGGACTTATACCTGCCAAAATAACAAGGATGCCGCAGGAAAGAAAGTGAAATGAAGGTTCAACTACAAAGCTGGAAATACTCCAAACAAAAGGACTTATAGCTCGTCTGGGTCGGGGAGCCTTCTAACATCCTAGGCGCACTAGACAACCACCTATATGAAGGCATGCTGGGGCAGTCAGGTTGGAGAAGTACGGAGACTCCTCGTCAGGACATGCAAATATGAATGCAGTTATCTAGAGCAGTCCTAAGTGTTGTGGAGACCCTATTAATATATGCAAGAAAGTAAATGTTGCAATTTTTAAATCTTGAATATTTTAATCCTATGTTTTAATTGTCTTGAATATTTTATTTAGGATTTTGTAGAAAATTACAATTTTAGGGTCCTTAATGAGCATATGTTGTATCGTGAAATCCCAGATAAAACACAGAAATAAAACAAGAAAAAAAAACACATGCAAGTGCAGACATGCAACATGATGCAAAAAACAAAGCAAGTCAAATCAAAATAATAAACAGGTCGGTGCCACTAGGTCGGCAACATATCCCAAAAAAGATAAAGGCGGTCGGACTCTGCATATACATGCTCAGTTCTAATTCTATACATCAATATAAAATGCAGAATTAAGATACGGAGCACGAGCATCTGCTACTGGTCCCTTTCACGTGGTTCCCACGCTAATGTTTCGGAACCCGTGCCCGTATCTTATTTCTACTACAAGACTTTCCTAGAAGTGCATAGGAAAAAGAAAAAACTCAATCCTGCATGAAAACAAGTATCAACGGGAAATCTCACTTACAAATAACGTACAATGAGCCATGCCTTAAAAGTGGGGGAGCTAATAGCACCTGCAAATAAAAGGATCAGAAATCATTACTTGCTCCCCCAATAGTGGTACCTGTGTGTGTGTGTGTGCAAATAAATAGATACGTCTCCCTGCAGAAGAACAGCCCAACACACTACCATACATATGCAGCATGCAGACACACCACTAGCATAATGCAAGAGAAAAATACATGGCTAGGGCAACCAATCCAACAAAGAACAATAGCCAATTATCAAAAAGACTACCTAGCACCCTAAGTTCTAGCCTAGCACATCATCTAACGAAAGGTGTGTTAACCTAATATCTAAATGAGGGGTAAGTCTAGGTATATCATGACTTTGACGGGGTCATCATACCGACTCCATCCTAAAGATCCAAAGGATCTAACGAGTGTCACGAAGAATGATGACATAAGTTAGATCTATTAGATCATTAGCACAATCATACTTGCGTCAATCCCGATGACTTAACTCGCATTGCTCACTGGTATCAACCCAACAAACAATGCTCGCTAAGGCATTGCGAACAACACGGGGTCATTCTCCTAACGAACCTGACTCGCAATCCATGCAAACACACAAATGCAAATGTTAATGCAAATAAATTAAAACATATAAATAGTGATAAAGAGTATGTTATGAAGGCAGTGACTCGTAGGAATGGGCATACCGTAGCGTCAGGGGCTCGAAATGAGGGTATGCCAGTAAGACAGTGACCCAAGGATGGGCATGCCGTAACGGCAGCGGCCCGAAAAGGGGGTATACCGGTAAGGTAGTGACCCAAAGATGGGCATGTCGTGATGGCAGTAGCCCAAAATAAGGGTATGTCGGTAAGGTAGTGACCCGAAAGAATGCAACTCAAGTAGAAAATATTAATCATGCAGAGAAACATATACACACACATACACAACATGCAAAGGAGCAAGCAGTAGGTCGATTGAGATGGAGCATCCAGTCAAACTAAAGTGTTGTGCTAACCGGGCTGGGGTAGTCGACTGAAACACAAGTAATGTGACTGGTTCGGGATAACTGACCGAGCCATAAGTGGTATCGACCGGTCCGGGACTACCGACTGAGGTATAAGTGGTGTCGATGCCAGTGCAAATGCAAGTGCAAGATACAAGGTGCATGTGCAACGTGTAAATGCAAGGTGTAAGGTGTAAGGTGCAAGTGCAAAAGCAAATGCAAGGTGCAGAGTGCAGGAGCAAGTGCGATATATGACATACAATATGTAACATGCAAGATATGCACATGCAAACAACGAGGTTCATATGACCACATATGATAGTGAGCCACGCTCGTACTAACGTCCTCATTTAGGAAACTTAAGGTTTAGACCCTTGGATATGCATCATCGCTACCTCTTGCTTTGATGTGGGAATGTTGGGAGTTTTCTCCTCGGATCTCTGAAGGGAAAACTCTCCACGGCGTCACGAAATGTGCTAGCTACAAAGTTTTTCCCATCTAGTAAACTCCTCCAGACTTTGCAAAGCGAGCCAGCTACAAAGCTTCTCTCACTTTGCCAAGTCTGACCCCCTAGCTTCTCCAAGTAAAGCTGGGGAAACCCAAAGCAAGGGGAGTGAGGGACTCCTACCCATCAGTACTTGTGCTAAGGCCCAAAAGAAAAGGGAGACACTCAGCTCTGCCGGGGGTGTTTGGTTACGCACAGGAAGTTCTAACCTAACGGCTCGCTCTAGGAAATCGACGATCAATCACATAGGTGTGTTGACGCGCCGACACATGTCAACGCACGCACCCCTTGTGGGCGATCGAACCCACACACATACACACCACTAAACCTAGGGCTAGTTAGGAGTTTATGGGATTCCACCACCGCGAATGTTGTGGATGCGTTCTCTTTATGCTGAGGGAGAGCTCGCGTTTCCGGTCTGTGCGCCATTATGCCTCACAATGAACCATGCAACGAGAAATATAGGAGGTTGTGAGGTACGCAAAATAAGCCAAAAAAATAATAATTTTGGCATATAAAAAAATATAACCAAAATATACCTTCGCGAGGGAGGTTGCTCGATGACGACGAAGGAGGGGAACCCATGAGGTAAAAGAAGCACGCACCTCCTCGAACAACGACAACGCTCGCTGTCCGACGACGTCGAAGTGCTCAGGTGAAGTATTCAGCTACCGAGAAGGTAAAATGGTGAGGTTGAGGAGTTGGCCGAGAAAAAGAAGCAGAAGAAAAAGAATAAAATAATAATAATAATAATAATAATAATAAGAATAATAATAATAATAAAAAAATCGGAAGAAGGGGAAGAAGAGGAAGAAGAAAAGGAAGAAAAAGAAAGAGAGAGAGAGAGTTCACGACGCGAGAAGATGAGGCCGAAGACGAGTGGTTGCCGACAAAGACTGTCGATCGGTGGATTCAGAGCTGGGTGGCGGTTTTCGCGAGGGAGAGGGGGTTTCGCGGTCAGTCACGATCCAGAGGGAGAGAGCGTGCTTTTGTTTTTTTTTAACCAGGAGAGTGAAGAGCTTTTTTGCAAAAAAACATAATAATAATAAATATAATATATATATATATATATATGGGAGAGGATGCGTGGGTTGATAATAGAGAGAGAGAGGTATTATTATTATTATTATTATTATTTCTATTATTATATTAATATTATTATTATCCTTACAAGCTCTCCGCACAATTTCGTCGAACACGTGCTCACAATACAATGGGGGTCCCCCCTAGGCAAAATCGACGTCCCGGACGGGACCACGTAGTCTGTTTTGTCGTTCTGGATTGCCTTGGACTACTTCGCTGATGATCGGGTCAATTCATGTGTGGCGTGATAACTAATTTTTGTCGATCACTGGTGGACGTCCTACACCTATGATATCCAAAAATTGATGCCAACAAAGGACCCCCAACAAGTGTGCTGCGCCACTGAGGTACAGTGCAGTTGTTGGCAACTTCCTTAAAAGAAAGCATATCTTGGTAGTCGAAGTGACATCCCAAAGGAGGGCTAAAAGAAATTCTCAACAAAGTCAGATAAACTGGACAGGGTGTGGTTGAGTGTGTGGCTATCCTGTTGAAACTAGTCAACCACAAAGAATAGGTTCAAAGGCCATAGAGGCATAACCTAGAGAATAGGTTCATAGGCCGAAAATGCATAACCTAAGAAATAAGTTCAGTGGCCGTAGAGGCATAACCACAGAAATAGGTTCAGAGGCCGTAAAGACATAACCTAGGAGGGTGGTTTAGAGGCCGTAAAGGCATAACCACGAAATAGGTTCAGAGACCGCAAAAACATAACCCAATGGATCCCCGTCATGCCAGATAAACTGGACATGGTATGGCTGAGAGAAAGTTTGCCTGACCAAATTCGAAACGACACATCAATCTGTCTGACCTTATTCAAAACAACATAATCGATGGAAACCCCGTACCTGACCTCATTCAAAATGGTAGGAGAGAAGACTTAATCATCTCGTGTGACCAAGTCTTCTGTTATGTTTCCCCTGAAAGAGACTCCAATTGCGAATCTAACTGATCTCCTTGAGACGAAACACCCATCACATTAATCAGGTGGCTATAAAGCACAACATATCTTGATCAGAGGTGGCGATCAAACCGGTGACTATATAGTATGTCCGACCAAAAAATGATGGTTCAGAGGCCTTTAAGGCATAACCATGAAAACATGTGTAGAGGCCATAAAGGCATAACCTAGGGACGAGTTCAGAGGCAATAAATGCATGATTGAAGCTAGTGGTTCATGGGCCACAGAGGCATAACCACAAAAATATGTTTAGAGGTCGAAAAGGCATAACCTAAGGGTGGGTTCAGAGGTCGTAGAAGCATGACCCAAGGTATGTCTGAAGACAGAATACTCTCGTAAATGAACCGGTCCAAAATGACATGTGGTTCGAGAAGCAACAAAGTTTAAGGCTATATGAAACCAAAGGTGTCAAAAGACAATATATCCTCATAACAGAGCCGACTTTAAGATCATATGGCTCGAGAAACGTGACTATAAAGCCAAAGAGTATACGATGACAAGACGTACTCATACTGAGCGGACTACAACTTACTCGAGCTCAAGTGACATCGAACATATGGCTATGTAAAGCCGAAGACGCTCTCATAAAGGAACCGACCTAAGCAGGCATATGGTTTGAGAGGCTGAAAAGCCAAATGAATAAGAAACTCGACGTGCCTCAAAATGAGGCCAAGGATCAACCAAGGGAAGGCAATAGTTCCATTGATCGAAACATCAAACGATCAGGGAGGTATGTATCTTGACCAAGCATCAAATAAGACTGGAAGTATGTATCCTGCTCGAATATATCAAATGGCGTAAGAGGTATGTATTCTGGCGAAATATCAAATGAACAATCATGTGGCATAATATCCTGAGGTATCATGCTCAAAGTATAGTGGGACATCCAAGTAATCCGGCTAAATATGGATCAGTGGTAAAACTGATACAACATGTCATTCGACTTGGCGGACAAAACCAACCAAAGTAGTCATTAAGAAGATATGATTATATGACCAAGATGGTCTAACCATAAGAGTGCTTCCACAAGCACTAACGAGGCGTCTCTCGCCAGAGATTCTCCCATTTAATAAGCTAATGTTTGCTGGGGAGGTATTGAGTGTCTCGATGAAGACATGGGTCAGCTAGCTAACAGACACAACATGTCATTCGACGGGGTGGATAAAACCAACCAAACCAGTCAAAACCATCAAAGTGGGTTAGATATCAGAAATATCTAACGCCAAGAGTGCTTTTACGTCAGCACTAGAGAAGCAACTTTCGTCGGGGATCCATGGACCAGCCGTCAGACTAATACAACATGGTACTCGACATGGCAGACAAAACCAACCGGATTAATCAAGAATATCAATGAGGTTAAATGACCTAGCACGGTCTAACCCCCAAGGGTGCTTCAAATAAAATAGCGAGAAAATTCTCATTGAGGATTCTCCGATCACTTAACAAAATAGTTTTGCTGGGGAGACATCAAATATCCCGGTGTAAACATGGACCAACTGAGTGACTAATACAACATGTCATTTTATGGGGCAGACCAAACCAACCAAATCGATCAAAATATCATCAAGGTGGACTCAAAAGTCCAAATGTAGGGTGATTTAATCTAGCACTAGCGAAGTAAGTCTCGCTAAAAGGTCCCTAAGAACTAGGCAAATAGCTATAGCAGGGGAGAGCTTAAAGAATATTTCCAACAAAAACTGACTAAGGTAATTCTCGTTGGTGAAAATACCGGGCATCAAAAGTGACTCTGACAAAGGACATAGATCAGACAGATAATAGACAAATTCTAGAACTGATACAACATGTCACTCTGAAAAGGCAATTAAAATTGACCGATTCAGGATTATCAAAGATGGTGGATGAATAGAACATGCCAACTCTATATGTGATACTGCTACTGGAGATTTGGTAGAATGAATTCCACTAGGGAATTACCGTAGTATCCAAGAATTGTTTGTCAGAACATAACTTTCCAACCACAAGGGTATGTTGCCCTCAGACTGACCTAGAAAACATCCCTCAAAGGGGAAAACACCACACTCATTTGAAGTGAGTGGGAAACTCTAATTCGCACCCATACGGGGTGCTCAACCGAATAGAGATGGCGATGAATGGAGCATAACTTCCCGCACAAGAAGGTATCAATCGAACTTGACCTCAGATAATCAAGACACCGGAGAAGGGTTGAACGAAATAGAGTGTACCAGTCAAATGGTGTTTAGCCATAAAGAAAAACCCAACACATATCCCTTGAGAGGGAATACACCACACTCATCTAAAGTGAGCAAAACAAGCATATCCATAGAAAGGTGCTTAGTTCGGACCCTATGTAGAATGGGTAACCGAATAAAAATGCTAGGAAAGGGTATGACTTTCCTGCAATAAGACAAATATCAATCGAAATTGACTTACGTCAATTGGAGATATTGCAAAAGGTTAGCTAGGCAAGACATGCTAATTAGGGAATGCCTAGTCATGAAACTAAGCTCAGATACTCTAAAAAGAGGGTATCTTCCACTCTCATTTAGAGTGAGTGAGGAAAAACATATCTACCATACTCATTTATAATGGGTGGGACATGCTCGTTATAATGGGTGGGACATGCTCGTTCAGACCCGCTCGAAGCGAGGAACTGTAAAAAAAAAAGATAAGAGTACTTAGCTTCTCTTACGTTAAGTACTGGTTGCGCCAAGTGTAAGCCGCCCATAGGACTTCCACTTTGCCTGTGTGGCAATTCAGAAATCAGTTTTAAGAGATTTTCAAGAGCTCTCTTACGTGCAATAACACACATAAAAAGGGTGGGTGTACGATATGTCGTACCGCATGCCCACTAAGAGGACTAGTCAACCTCCAAAGGAAGAATTGTCGAACAACATGCTAACGGAGCTACTGAGAGCCTTCCACACCATTCATATATTTTTTATTGGCATATATATTTTTTATCTCTGGCTTAAGCCGTTATCAGAAATGATCTATTGTGACATACCAAATCGAATTATCAAAGAGGGTGGACGATTAGAACATACCAACCCTATATATGGTACCGCTACCAGAGATTTGGTAGAATAAATTCCGCTGGGAAAATACTACAATATCCAAGAATGATTGGTCAAAAAGTAATTTTCCAACCACAACGATATGTAGCTCTCAGGTTGACCCAGAAAACATCCCTCAAAGGGGAAAACACCACACTCATTTAAAGTGAGTGGGAAACTCTAATTCGGACCCATACAGGGTGCTCAACCGAATAAGGATGTCAAGGAAAGATGAACAACTTTCTCGCACAAAAGAGGTATCAATAGAACTTGACCTCAGTCAGTCGAGACACGTATGAAGGGTTGAGCAAAATAGAGTGTACCAACCAATTAATGTCTAGCCATAAGGTACAACCTAAAACATATCCCATAAGAGGGAATACATCACACTCATCTAAAGTGAGCAAAACGAGCATATCCGTAGAAATGTGCTCAGTTTAGACCCTATGTAGAATGGGTAATCAAATAAGAATGTTAGGAAAATGCATGACTTTCTTGCAATAAAGAAATATCAATCCAAATTAACTTCCGTCAATTGATATATTGCAAAAGGTTAGCTAGGCAAGATATGGTAACGAGGGAATGCCTAGTTATAAAGCTGACTTTCAATCTTCTAAAAAGAGGGCATCTTACAATCTCATTTATGACGAGTGGAACAAATATATCTACCACACTCGTTTATGATGGGAGGGACATGATCATTCGGACACGCTCGAAGCGAGGGACCAAAAAGAGAGGATAAGAGAAGTGCTTGACTTCTCTTACACTGATTATTGGTTGCTCCAGGTATAAGCCGCCTTTAAGACTTCCACTTTGCCTGTTTGACAATTCAAAAATCAGTTTTAAGAGATGCTTAAGACCTCTCTTAAGTGCAATGAAGCACAAAAAAGGTGGGGTACGGTATGCCGTACCACATGTCCACAAAGAAGGCTAGTTGACTTCCAAAGGAAGGACTACCGGGACCCTAGGGTCGACGCATGAAACGTAAGAAGTGATGGGTAGAATTCTAGCCTGAAAGGCAAGTAAACTTCCAAAGGAAGGATTGTCGGACCCATAGGGTTGACACATAAAGTATACAAGAAGATGGGTGTACACTATGTTGTACAACAAGCCCACGGAGCTACTAGATCCTTTCATACCATTCATATTTTTATTGGCATATATATTTTTTTATCTCATGCATAAGTCGTTATCAAGAATGATTTGATGTAACAAACCAAATCTAACTGGTATGAGGAGCTTTCTTGTAGGCATCTCATATTCATGATCAGCTATACAATGCAAAATATAATATTTGCAAAATTCAGGTCTAGGTGGGATTTTCCTTAAGTACTCTTCCCTAGCCTCTTTCCTTTTACTCTTTTAACCCTTAGCCTAATAGGCCTCGTCATTCGTATCCGAGCGTCAAGGAAATATTTTCATTTTGAAGATGTCTTTAAATCCATTACTGATCTATCAGTCAACCCAATGCCACTTAACAATTCTCTGAACCTTAATATTCTAAGGATCCTATTAGGAGAATTTTGAAATCAAAAAGTTCTTTATATCGAAACTTTTGATTTTCCGCTCACCTCAAGCTTCTTCTCAGAAGTGTTGGCCAAATTTCACTTTTTAAGGCCTTTTTGTAACTTTTTTTTATTTTCTCTGAGAATTACTATATCTGGTAGAGCTTCTTTTGTAATAAAGTAGTTTGTTTTGACTCAAAATTCTCCCGAGTAAAGATTCTTAGAATTTCATAATTCATTACTTGTTAAGCTTCCATCGGTTTAGCTGAATGGAAAAATAAGAGATCTAAATAGTCTCTAAAACTACTGACATCTCAACGACACCCATCTATTCATTCTGAGGTGCTCTCAAGACTTAGGTGAAACTTCATTAAAGTAAGGGATTTAGTCATCGTGACTTAGTTTAGATCCCCCAAACCATGAGGATTTGCAAATCCTAAGAAGGTGCATACATTGTCTGGCTTAATCTCATCCTCAGGATCTATTTTAGATTCAACCTCAAGAATCATTAAAGTTAAGCCCAATACAGGATCAACCGAGGGGCATGGTTCCTTTTAGAACCATCTCAATGACCTCCAAAAATTGTAGTCGGAGCATCAACAAATGTAGAGATATCTCGATCAGATAAGTAAGGTCTAACCGGTAACATCCGATATCGAGGTATCACAACGAGTCATGAACTGATTGTAGAGACAAAATGCTTTGATCGGTTCAACTATCAACAAGATGATAAAAATCAATCAAGTCAAACAAAATATCCACGAAGTTGGATATAAGAGATTGATCAATCTCGCAATGATGCTTTCTCACCAAGAACCGACTAAAAGAGTTAATAAGTTTTTAACAAGATGATGCACCAAATCCTAGTCAGGTTCAAGGCAGACTGACTAGATCAAATGCTAGAAAAATAGAGTTGTCTTAGCAACAAAATGCTCTTATCAAGAGTGACCAGAGGAAAATATGTTGAGATTTTCATACCTATTTTATACTGTTTTTGATGATATTACACTTTAAAGAAAGGTATTTTTGATGTTTTGTTGCTGGAATGATGAATTAGGGTCATTGGAGCAAAAATATGCAAAAAGGAGCGAATTTGAAGTGAAAAGGACCAAAATGTGAAGAATTGAACTAGGGCGCCGACGACGTCATAGACCCCGCCGACAGCGAGATTTTCCTGAGACTCCAGAATTAATTCAATAAGAAGGTCCGCCGACGGCGAGCTTGGTGGTTATGCCCAATCAGGCTTTGGATAAAGCCAAATTTTGAAGAGATGCTTAGAAAACTCTTGGTAAAACTCATCCACAACTTTAAAGACTATTTTGGCCGAAAAAAAAAGAAGGAAGGACTCTAGAGTTCCTGGAGGTTAGAAAGGTTCCATTAGTGTTTGCTAGAGTGTAAAAATTGTGAGGAATTCTTTGAGAGATTGTAAGAGTGAGGGGAAAGTGAGAGATTTCTTCCTCCTTACTGTTTCGAAGAGAAATTCTGTGTGTTGTAAAGAAAGGAAGAGATTCAGAGGAACTTCGAGGAGTTTTCTTGGGGAGAAATTATAGATAAGTTATTTACTTGTTGTAGTTTTTATGACTTTGATTTTATATATGAATTTTGAGTTTTTTTGTGTTTTCCCCATGTGATTTGAGTAGTTTTCTCTGTCTTTTTCCTTATCTCGAGATTTGTGAAATGGTGATTTGAATTGGTGAATCCATGGAAAACGTTTAAGAAATTGTGATGATCTTTTCACTTCGATCTTAATTTACTTTCAATCTGGCCAATTGATTTGTTAAAATATGTTAAGTTTTACAACTAAAGTGAAGATTACATCCAAGATTCAGGGAGGTCAAAGCCCTTGGAAGTTGGGTGCAAATAAATAGAGAAATAATATTATCGGGCGTAGAATTAGAGATTTTAGAGTGCCAGACTAAAATCCCCAATTTGGTCCTTTCGTTTGAGTGTTGAAGTGTAGATGTTAGCCCTCAGGTGAGGGGAACGTGGGAGCTCCAAGTGAGAGCCAGTATCCTCCCAGCCTAGTCGAAGATTCAGTAAACAAGCGTAGGATTAGTCAATGTTCTTTATGCCTGGATCAAAGGGTAAAGAATAGGTATGCTCCTATTTGGCACAATATAATTTGAACTAATTCACTTTATTCATTCACCATAATTTCTTGATAAGGAGAATGATGCTTTCTTATATATTGAATATCACATTTAAACATTCATTAGTATTATTAGTTATTTTAATAGTTATTAAAATTACATAGTTATTTTAATTGCCTATTAATGATAAATAAACAAATTGAACTTCATTGTTGTGATTAAAGTATTGCATTTCTAAAATCTTAGTTTGTAATTCTAAACTTACTCCATGTGGGATCGATATCTGAGACTCCATTAGAGCACTATATTACTTGAGCGATACGTATATTTGTGTTGATAAGTGTGACTTTACAATTATTTAATATTTATTTCATCTATATTTATCGAATCTATAATTGTTATTAAGGATTTGGTACAGTTGCCGAGGAAGTATATGTTTTAGCAACAATATTAAATACTTATATTTTTAAACATATATAACGTCGCGGTCAAAGAGCCTAGCCAAAATGTAAACCGACACAAATTGAATGAGACACTCTTAAACAGTCTGGGAGATATGTAACCCAGCTAAAGCACGGATCGATCAAGACTAAAAGAGTGGTCTAGTCGATACAACATGTCATCAACAAGAGATTTTGGTGTGCCCCCCAATTGGAGTATATAACATTCATACTAGCCTTGCACAATAGGTGAAAAGAAGTAGGATAAAACACTCTTCAAAGCAAAGGCAAGTAAACCCCTCACCGTCAAATGTAGAAAGTCATTCTACATGTAGCGTCGGGATATCAAGAGGCGTGGTGGCAGGAATTTGCCTAACGCACTGGGTTTTCATCAAAGTAGAGCGATCAAATTCTGTCCTCAAATAAGGTGAGAATCGGCGTGGTGCACCCCATACATCCCTTTATCAAAATAGGACAAATTTATCTTTATCGATGAAAAGAAACCACAAAATTTTCCTTACAGCTCATGTAAAGAATAGACACATCAAATTTAGGCAAAAGTCACTCCAACAGGATTATAGTAATACCTGACATAACATTTGGTACAGTGGCACTAAGTATCACATCAAGGGTCCCATGCAACACCTCATTGGTTCTCATGGACTGCACAATAGATAGCAAATATCCTGGCTTCGTAACAGACCGACAGGCAAACCTCAGTCCCCTACTACGAGGACCTATAGGACAAGATGAATCAAAAAAGTTTGCTCGGACATCTGGAGGATCCAGGTAAGGAACTTCTTTCAAGGAAGAGGACCCAGTCCTTGTAGAGGGGAAATTGCTCCAATAATCTTCTTGGTAAGGAGATCTGTAATGGAGTCATCAATATGGACCACAGATTTAGAGAAATCTAGATCCTAAGGAGGGAGAGCCCTCACAACTATCATGGTTGGGGTATAATCCACACAACTAGACAAGACAACAGAGTGATTCTCAGCCAAGAGAGTGCTAAATTTCCGATCAACTGGAACCACAACAGGAAAATAGACATGTGGCTAAGTCAGCTGCAGTAATTGTAGCAGTCTGTTCCTATTCCTTTGGACGCCCTTGCCCAATGTAGGGACAAGCAAGACCTCAGAGAAAACCTAGAACGATGGAGGCTGGGATGGTCGTCAAACCAACAGAAACATTTTCTCTTAAAGAGGATGTTGCTCGTACAATCTTCTAAGTCAGAGAACTCGTGGCAGCAAAAATAACACAGACTGCAATTTAAGAATAACCTGCATCCTGGGGAAGAAACAATCTCCACATAATTCTAGCTAGAACATAGTCCACATTGCCAGATATAGAAGAAAAATGATTCTCAACTAATAGGATTTGAGCATCATCCCGTGCCAGAACCGAAAGGAATCATGGCGGGGACATGGTCCACACTACCAGAGGACAAAAAGGGTGATTCTCAGCCGACAGGAGATAAGCATGATCCTGGGCCAAAACCAAAGAGAGTCATAGCAGTGACATATCACACCGCCAAAGGACACTACCATAAAAAGGTAACTCTAGCTCACTTAGATAGTGCAACATTCGCGGGATGGAAATCCTCAAAATACAGAAGGACTACAAAAGAGGTCAGAAAACGAGAAAGAGTGTTGTAGCGCATCGTCATCTGGTACCAGCCTCTTCCTTGAGGGAAAAGTAGCACCGATACGAGCTACTATAACAAAAAGAGTGTCACATGTACAACTCCTCCTTTTCAAAGGAGGCACGCAATAAGCATCCGGTGGGGATGTAATCTACACAACCAGGGACAGTAGAAAAATGACTCACAATTCAAGGGCCAAAGACACCTCCTAAACTGGAATTGGGATAGGTATAAAAACCTGAAGCAAAATATGCTGCTAAATTTGCAAAAATCTATTCCTAGTCCTCCTGGTCTTCCTACCTAATCACGGGACAGGTGGATCCTCAGGGGGAACCGAAACGGAAGAAGAGAGCCGAGACAGAAGTCACAACGGCGACAATAGTGAAAAACATATTGCTGACAGAAGACTCACCTGCCTATGGCAGAGAGATAAGTGAGAATATAGAGGGATGGGTTTAGAAAAGACCATTAGGTGTTGCGGCGCTTTGGTATCGAGCATTGGCCTCTTTTGCAAAAGAAGCGGGCGCGGTGCCAGCCACTGCAACAAAGAGAGCTCGATATGCACGACTCCCCTTTTAAGGGGTAGGGCACAAAGAAAATGCCTCGGAGGCCGTAAAAATAACTCAATATGCACGTCTCCCCTTTTAAGGGGAGGGCATAGAGTAAATGCTTAAGAGGGTGTAGAAACGACTCAATATGCACGTGTCCCCTTTTAAGGAGGTGTAGAAACGACTCAATATGCATGTCTCCCCTTTTAAGGGGGAGGGCACAGAGCGAATGCCTCAGAGGGCGTAGGACCACACAAGCTAATCCCACAGGGTTGCTCGAAGGAACTAAAGGTTATGACACCCTCAGGAGCACAGAAAGTGCTCTGGAAGAAGGGAAAGGGTTCCCCCAGCGGTAGCGATCATATCCTTCTTTCTGCTCTTCCGCGTAGCGGGGAAAAAAGGGACAACGATAGAAAATAGGAAAATGTTATGAAATTAATCAAAAAATACAACAAAATTGATGCATGTGATAATGCAACAACCGAACTGTCGAGGGTGAGAAATGGACAAAATGCATAGAGTTGCTACCCCTAGCAACTGACACATGGACTGAAAACCAAGGTCTGACAAAAGGCTCAACTGTGACTCGAAGGAAGAGAACCAGTTCACAAAAATATGAGCTGAACTCCTAGTACGGAGAGAGGATATAACCCCAAAAAATGAAGCTCCAAGTATAGAGAGAGAGACTCATCCCCAGTGAAGTCGCCGGATTTTGTTTCCGTTCATTTTTCTCTTTCTTATTTTAAAAGGAGTCGCCAGCTTGTCGATTGTCGTATACTTCCCCCATTCAAATAAATTTCCCTCCCAAACCATATAAATGATTCGAAGAGGAGAGGAATCAAATAAGAAGGGGCATACGACAAAGTGACAAACAAGAGAAAAAATAAAACGTGGAGAGTCTACGTGAGATAAACCTCGCAAGGATAGGTTAAGAATATCCGCCCAAACAAGATCGGGTGGAGGCACCTTAAACCAATATCCGAGAAAGCAGTATCTACATAGACTACTCATAACCAGAGATTCAGGTGTATGTACCTGTTTTGGGGTCAAGAGCACTCCCAGAGGAACGTGTTCCTACTAGTTAATTACATCTTAGGGGATACCCAAGAATACTCTCGATAAATGGAGTTTCGTTTCATATTATCATAAACCTGGGGTATAGGCAATCAAATGAAGGTTATTCCATGTGGGAACAGTCCCAATGCTTCAAAGCTCACTCTAAGCAATCACACAAAGAGTGAGTCTCTCACATCTCGAAATGGGTAGCAGCTCATTAACACATGGGGCTGACGGAATAACCTAAATCATCTTGACGGGGATATCCCAATACGTCAAAGCACGTCTGGGCCAAAGGGCAGAAGACAAATCGTCATATCCCAAATGAGCAGCAGCTCATCAGCATCGAGTCATCAAGGTGATATCAACGAGGTCAAGGAGCGATAGGGCTCAAAGGGGCTCAACAAAAAAGAAGGTAGAGTGATCCTAAAAGGTAGAGGTAATTGGGTCGGGGTACCACAGACCCGTCATACACAACTACTAGAACCTTAAGTCTACCTGGTCGTGAAGATAGTCAACCCAACACATCCTGAAATCCCCGGTCAGCAATCCGTGAATTGCATCATCCACGGAAACCTTAGTAGCCCTAACGTCAAAGAAAGGAAACTCTATCATATGACTACAAGCTGGAGCTCTAATGGGTGGGACTTATACCTGCCAAAATAGCAAGGATGCCTCATGAAAGAAAGAGAAATGGAGGTTCAGCTACAAAGTTGGAAACGCTCCAAACAAAGGGACTTATACCCCGTTTCTGTCGAGGAGCCTTCTAACATCCTAAGCGCACTAGACAACCACCTATATGAAGGCATGCTGGGACAGCCAGAATGGAAAAGTACGAGGACTTCTCCTCAGAACATGCAAATATGAATGCAGTTATCTAGAGCAATCCTAAGTATTGTGGAGGCCCTATTAATATATGCAAGAAAGTAAATATTGCAATTTTTAAATCCTGAATATTTTAATCCTATATTTTAATTATCTTGAATATTTTATTTAGGATTTTATAGAAAATTATAATTTTAGGGTCCTTAATGAGCATATGTTGTATTGTGAAATCCCAGATAAAACACAGAAAGAAAATAAGAAAAAAAAACACATGCAAGTGCATTTATACAACATGATGCAAAAAACAAAGCAAGTCAAACCAAAATAATAAACAAGCCGGTGTCACTGGGTCGACAACATATCCCAGAAAAGAAAAAGACAGTCAGACTTCGCATATACATGCCCTGTCCTAATTCTATACATGAATATAAAATGCAGAATTAAGATACGGGACACGAGTATCTGCTGCTGGTCCCCTCCACGTGGTTCCCGCGCTAATGTCTTGGAACCCATGCCTATATCTTATTTCTGCTATAGGACTTTCCTAGACTCTAAAAAGTACATAGGAAAAAGATAAAACTCAATCCTGCATGAAAACAAGTGTCAGCGGGAAATCTCACATGCAAATAACGCATCATAAGTCATGCCTTAAAAATGGGGGAGCTAATAGCACCTGCAAACAAAAAGGATCAGAAATCATTACTTGCTCCCCCCATAACAGTACTTGTGTGTGTACAAATAAATAGGCATGACTCCCTGCAGAAGAACGCCCCAACACACTACCATACATATGCAACATGTAGACACACCACAAGCATAATGCAAGAGAATCCAACAGAGAAAAATAGCCAAGTATCAAAAAGACTACCTAACACCCTAAGTCCTAGCCTAGCACATCATCTAACGAAAGGTGTGTTAACCTAGTATCTAAGTGAGGGGTAAGTCTAGGTATATGATGACTTTGACGGGGTCTTCATATCGGCCCCATCCTAAGGATCCGAAGATCTAAAGGGTGTCACGAAGAATGATGACACGAGTTAGATTTATTAGATATTTAACACAATCATACTCATGTTAATCCTAATTACTTAACTCGCATTGCTCACTGTGATCAACCCAGCAAGCAATGCTCGTTAAGGCATCGCGACCAACACGTAACGAACCTGGCTCGCTATCCATGCAAACATGCAAATGCAAATGCTAATGCAAGAAAATTAAAACATATAAATAGTGATAAAGAGTATGTCATGAAGGCAGTGACTCGTAGGAATGGACATACCGTAGCGGCAGGGGTCTGAAAAGAGGGTATGTCGGTAAGGCAGTGACCCGAGGATGGGCATGCCGTGACGACAACAACCCAAAAAGGGGGTATACGGTAGTGACCCAAAGATGTGCATGTCGTGATGGCAGCAGCCCGAAAAAGGGGCATGCCAGGAAGGTAGTGCCCGAAAGAATGTAGCTCAAGTAGACAATATCGATCATGCAGACAAACATATACATGCACATACGCAACATGCAAAGGAGCAAGTGGTAGGTCGATTGAGATGGAGCATCTGGTCAAACTAAAGTGTTATGCTAACCGGGCCGCGGTAGCCGGTTGAGCCGGCTGAAACACAAGTAATGTGACCGGTTCGGGATAACCAACCGAGCCACAAGTGGTGTCGACCGGTCAGAGACTACCGACCAAGGTATAAGTGGTGTCGATGCGAGTGCAAATGCAAGTGCAAGATACAAGGTGCACGTTCAACATGTAAATCCAAGGTGTAAGGTGCAAGTGCAAATGCAAATGCAAGGTGCAGAGTGCAGGTGCAAGTGCGATATATGACATACAATATGTAACATGCAAGATATGCACATGCAAACAATAAGGTGCATATGACCACATATGATAGCGAGCCACACTCGTACTAACGACCTCACCTTGGAAACCTAAGGTTTAGACCCTTAGATATACGACATCGCTGCCTCTTACTTTGATGTGGGAGTGTGGGGAGTTTTCTCCCTCGATCTCCGAAGGGAAAACTCTCCACGGCGTCGCGAAATGTGCTAGCTACAAAGCTTTTCCCATTTAGCGAACTCCTCCAGACTTTGCAAAGCAAGCTAGCTACGAAGCTTCTCTCACTTTGCCAAGTCTGACCCCCTAATGTCTCCAAGTAAAGCTGGGGAAACCCAAAGCAAGGGGAGTGAGGGACTCTGACCAATTGGGACTTGTGCTATGGCCCAAAACAAAAGGGAGACACTCGGCTCTTCCGGGGGTGTTTGGTTACGCACAGGAAGTCCTAACCCAACGGCTCGCTCTAAGAAATCGATGATCAATCACATAGGTACGTTGACGCGCCGACACATGTCGACGCATGCACCCCGTGTGGGCGATCGAACTCACACGCCTACACACCACTAAACCTAGGGCTAGTTAGGAGTTTATGGGATCTCACCACCGCGAAGGTTGTGGATGCGTTCTCTTTATGCTGAGGGAGAGCTTGCGTTTCCGTTCTGTGCGTCAGTATGCCTCGTAATGAACCATGCAATGAGAAATATAGGAGGTTGTGAGGTACACAAAACAACCAAAAAATAATAATTTTGCCATATAAAAAAATAATAAAAATTCGCGAGGGAGGTTGCTCGATGAAGACAAAGGAGGGGAACCCTCGAGGTAAAAGACTTATGTGCCTCCTCGAACAGAGGCAACGCTCGCTGTCCGGCGACGTCGAAGTGCTCAGGTGAAGTATTCGGCTGACTGGAAGGTAAAATGACGAGGTGGAGGAGTTGGCCAAGAAAAAGAAGAAGAAGAAAAAAAAAATAGAATAATAATAATAATAATAATAATAATAATAATAATAATAATAATAATAATAATAATAATAATAATAATAATAAAATCGGAAGAAGGGGAAGAAGGGGAAGAAGAAGGAGGAGACGAACAAGAAACAGAAAAAAAAAGGAGAAGAAGAAACAAAAATATAGAAGGAGAAGAAGAAGAAGAAGAAAAAGAAGAAGAAGAAGAAAAATGAGAAGAAGAAGAAAGACAGAGGGTTCCCGGCGCGAGAAGATGAGGCCGAAGCCGAGAGGTCGCCGCCGACAAAGACTACCGGCCAGCGGATTCGGAGTAGGGCAGTGGTTTTGGCGAACGGGAGAGGGGGTTTCGCGGTCGGTGGAGATTCAGAGGGAGAAAGCGTGCTTTTGTTTTTTTAACCAAAAGGGCGCGTGGTTTGATAAGAGAGAGAGAGAGAGAGAGAGAGAGAGAGAGGTTTATTATTATTATTATTATTATTATTATTATTATTATTATTGTTATCCTTACAAGCTCTCCGCACAATTTCGTTGAACACGTCCTCGCAATACAACGAGGGTCTCCCTTAGGCAAAATCGTCGTCCTGGACGCGACCGTGCAGTCCTTTTCGTCGTTCTGGATTGTCTCGAACTACTTCGCTGACGATCGGGCCAATTCATACGTGGCGTGATAACTAATTTTTGTCGATCACAGGTGGACTCCTTACACTTATGACATCCAAAAATTGATGCCAGTACACCAATTGATATTTATCAAGCTCACAATATTAATTCAAACTTGAGTAGAGGAGGTAGAAATAAACTCATAAAGATGTTGTGATGGAGGATGATCGGAATGATAATACTATTTTTATGGAGTGATAGTGGAATATAAAATAGATGGTATCATGTGAGTTGGGTGGTAGTTTCCAATGACTTTTGAACCTCTTTTAATCATCTTTTTTATGTTGAGCTCTTGAAAATAGAATGAGAATGGTACAAGACTGTCTCTAGATGTGCTTTCTTTTTTCTATGGGGCTTCTCATTTTTTTTTTCTTTGCTTGTTTTTCTCCTTGACCTTCTTTATGTCCTCCACTTGGTCCAAAAAATCACATGCCGCATACCCATTCCTCTTACAGTTAAAGAAAATAATACTTCATATGTAGAAAAAAACATTAAGACTTTAATTTACGAATGTATGTACTCTTTTGCATACCTTTGCTGACTCTTCTTGGTCCTCAACTCAAGTCCATTGATAAAAAAACCTTTAAATTTTATGAACCAAATTATGATTCTTATAAATGCTGCCAAAAGGATGCGAAAATTGATAATTTTCATAAAACATGAATGCATCTCAAAATGAGATTCATAAGGTTTCATTTTAAACAATTTAAATTTATGCACAAAATGACTGATTTTAAAGTAAGCAACTTTTAACTTTATTAAGGGCCCGTTTGGGCCAACTTATTTAGTGCGGTGACATTTTAAAAACGCAGCTGGTCTGTTTGGGTAAAATGTGTTTTGACAATTTATGCGTTATCAAAACGCAAAGACTGTGTTTTCACACCGCACCTATCTAGGTGCGGTGAGAGCTTATTGACAAGGGTATGACTTTTCCAAAAAAATAAAAATTTGTAATAGTCACCTCACGTAGCTTATCAGCAGATTATTTTTAATCAGTTTATCAACAGATTATTCAATAAGCTACAGCTGCCCCAAGCAGACTCTAAGTTAATATCGCTTTATCCTAAATGTCCTTGGAAATTTATAACGAAAAATACTTGTATCTTCTCAAAATCCCAAACGATTGTATTTTTCATTTCAAGGAAACACAAATTTGCATCATTTAATGATATTCAATAACAGAAGACATTGAAGTTATTGTTAGTCATTGGTGAACATAGAAGCATAGATACAATGATTTGTTAGTGTTAGTCAAAGGTGGGTGATGACATAAGAACTGATATTTGTTGGTGTTAGTTGATTGAAACGGAGTGTATTGAAATCAAATGTTTGGAGCGGAAATGGGGTTGGTGTGGTTGCTATCCTAACCAACCAGAAGATTGAGCAATCTTGAAAGGTTGATTGAGAAGGTTAGATGGGCAATGTTGAACAAGCTTATGTTTGAGTTTGAAATTAGGGCTGTCAAAAAAGCTCGTTGTTCGTGAACAGTTCGTGTTCGATTCGTTTACACCCCTATTCGAAATGATTGTAAGTCACACAAATTTTACATTGTAAAGCATAAATTTTTTATTTTGCTTTGCAATTAGTTTATTTGACAATAAATAATCTTTTGTAATTAATATGTTAAATTAATGTCTTCCTAAAAAGATCCTGAAAAAGATGCAAAATGGAAGAAGGATCTTCAAATTTAAACAACGTAAATGTGCAATAAATGTCATTAATTGCGATGGATAATTACTTTTTTGATTTAATTTCTTTGATAAAGAGTGAAGAGAATGAGTAGATATCACACTAATCATGGAATTGACTACCTTGTCTTTATTGTAATCAAATGTATGACATCTAATTCTATATGTTTGAATATGTGTTAGTTGAAATAAAATAAATAATTTCAAGCCATTGAGTTTGAGCACTAATCCTATTTGAAAAAGAAAAAATCTCCAACTTTGATCTAAAATAAAATTTGCAAGTTTAGATGTAGCTTCAAATATTAAATCAATTTATTTGTTATATGTAAGCGTATTCATGATATCAAAGATAAAATATTCAATGCCTTAGTTTTGTGTGATGGTTTAACTTATTTTTATTAAGAAAAAGGACTTCAAGAGACAATTTGAAGGAGAAAGCTTATAAAATAAAATATTATGGGATTGACACTTAAAAGGATTCACAATAATGGATGATATCCTTTCCCTACCAACTTGGCATTCTTTAGTAGGCATAAACTTTAGAGGACATGTTCTTTGCTGAAAGTTGAAAGAATTATGAGACAATAGAATTAACTTCATAAGTTGTTTGTGTTAAGTTGTCATTATACTTTTGAGTAGAGAATAATAGACAAAGATGTTCAATATAAATATTGGTTTTGAAGTTGAGAGTTAGAGTTTGTGTTGACGTTATTGCTGCTCTTATTAGTGACCGTCAACACTTTTAGTGACGACAGACGACAAAGTTAGCATGTGAAGATGTTGGTTTATTGTCTTCCATCAGTTTTAAGAATAATGACACATTTCAACGATTTGCATGACGTGCATTAGTTTTGTAGGTTATGAAAGGAGAAGTTGGCAGATGGTGTATTCATGTGACAATAGTTAATAGATTCTAATCGGGTGACAATGACCTGAAGATTTTAGTATGACAATAATGGTTTGGCTATTGTAATCATCGATGTTAGTTGGGAAACTTCAGTTATGATCTTGAGATTGTAGTAGGTTGTTGATGATTTGAAAACAATGTTTGATGGTGGTCGAGAAGCTGTGGTCGGAAAGATATAGATAGGCTTGTTTGGTGACTATAAACGAGAAATGATGATTGTCCAGCCATATAAAAAAAATTATAATTGAGTGATGATGGTTAGGATTTTATAGATGGGAATAGTGCCTTGTCAACGATATTAGGAGGTGATGGTGTTAGGGGATGATGAGTCGGTTGTCATGATTGTGCTATAATGGCCAGACAAAGGGTTGCTAAGTGATCATGGATGAGTAATGTTAATAGAGATGTTGAAGCTAAAGTATTCATTTCACATTAATGATATCCCAAATCTCTCTAAAGCTAGCCTTCTCTACTTCTAATTAGAGATGTTGATGTTTCGACCATGTCCATTGCATTGTAAAAAAGTCCACAAGTTGCTTTTTCTCTATATCCTCCATCCTCAAAACTTGTTGAATCTTTAGCATTGTGGTTGATATTTCATCTGTGAAAATTTTGTTTCAATCTGTCCATTGCATTGTAAGAAAGTCCACAAGTTGCTTTTTCTCTATATCCTCTATCCTCAAAACTAGTTGAATCATTAGCATTGTGGTTGATATTTCATATGTGAAAATTTTCATTCAAAGTAATATTATGACTTCTTTCTTCTCAGTGTTCTTTGCCCATGCATGGCTAAGTCATTAAGTGGGAGTAAATATTATCTCGAATGGTTACAATACATAATTATGCAAGCTGTAACAAATCTCATTGTATTATGGTGTCGAAGTTATTTCTTAGAAAACTTTTTCATTAAACAAAATCTCTATAAATGATTTTAAATGAATTTATTAATCTTCTTTGCTTTGTTTAGAGCATCTTTATGCTAGGGAAAATCACCAAGCTTCTTTAAATTCTAGTCTAAGCAATATACAATACAAAGTGCTTAGTATAAATATTTTTTTCTCCATTAACTTTATTTGCATGCCTTATAAGTGCTAGCTTTATCTGTCAAACTGTGATGATCTTGCGAAAGTAATCGAACGATAATGAAAAGATGATAGTGGATGGGCAATGACAGCCGAATGATGGTGATTATTGGGAGGGATCAACAATGTCAGTCTATTTGATGTCGAGTATAGCTTTGAATCTTGTAAAAAAAGATAATTTGCAATTTATTCTATTTCAAGTAGAATTGATTTCTCATTTCTTTAAAACAGAAGGCTAATACATGAAAATAGCTTCAAAGTTTTATTATCCATAAAATTACAACATAAAATTTTAAAAAAATTATTTAATTCATATACTTAAGTGGGTATAACTAATATCTTACGAATGAGAAAAAAATGGGGAATATATATATATATCTAGAGAGAGAGAGAGAGACTAGCATTTTATTTTTATGAATAAAAAAAATGCTCTTACTATAAAATGAGGCAAACGAATATTAATTTTATAAATAATTAAGATTTTTGAGATAAAGAATTAAAATAAAAAAAATTGATATTATACGCTTCATAATATATGTAATTGAGCAAATATTCCCGTTGAATCTAAAAATATATTGTGGATCAAATCAAAGGAATAGAACGTGATTAGAGGAATAGAGAGAGAAAGAAAAGTAAAGTGCACAATAACACAAGTTTTTTGAGAATGGAATGAGTGGTCTCTTCTTGAAGAATTGATCCCTTTATCTATAGATCATAGGGATATCTTGTAAGTTATATATTTGTCCACATTTTAATAGGAACATTAAAATTAAATAATGCATCATTACACCTTTATGTATTTGTAACCGACTTCGGGTTCCATTGATATTCAAAAACCATCATTGACACTATTCCGTATTCATTATGAAGTCGGCATTAATGATCCATTGATATTAGCATTTAGTCGTATGATAATCGTTCGTTTGGCTGTAAGGCCTTCGGTCGATTGAAAGATTTTTGATCGACTGAAAGGTTTTCGGTCGGAGAGAAGGTCTTCGACAAGCCTTCTCAACAAAACCCCCTATAGAAATCTTCTTCTTGCTATGCTGAACTTAGGCCATCAGGCTGCGGTTGTGCTATTGTAATCTGATGGGAAACTCTCATTCAAATAAGAGGCCTTCGTATAGTATTTGGGACGATCATTGAAAATCTTTATGAAGAATCCCAAAATTAGTTGAGGGAGTTGATTACATATGATTTTCCCTCAAGTCAAGTGTATAATGCTTCTTCTTTCGGCTGCACTTTCCTTCGTTCGGCTGAAGATTCCAACGGAATGAAGTGACGCTTGTTGCCTTTCTCTTTTGACAATCTCGATGCAGTTCTATGACATTCTCTGAACGCGATCTGTTAAATTTTCTCAAAATTCATGCAGTCAAATTATTTATGTTCATATTTTGTTCTTTGATTCTCTTATTTCTTTAAAGTAACAAGTGGAAAAAAATAAGAAAATTAAATGCATATATTGACTTATTTATTATATAATAAGTGCTTCTTACAATTAAAATTCTTGAATTTTCGTGCATGTTTTTCCTATAAATAGGGCGTGGTCAGTTTTTTCTTTCACCATGTCTAGATTTTCTCCCCTTAAATCAGTTTTTGAAAGAGAACAGTAATTGTGAGTTGTAAGAAACCTACGAGTGAAGTAGCTATGTTCAGTGGTTTGGTGCAGCTTGAGGCGGCTGATGAGCTCTTTGTAAAGTACTTTTTAACTTAAATAAAATTTTATTTTGTCAAATTTTGAAAATTTTCATTATTATATTTTCTTGATTTTTGCACCAATTTGATGTGTGTTTCTAAATTCTGCGATATGAATTTGAGGTTTTTTGAATTCCCTAGATACCCTATAAATAGGGTTAAATGAAAAAAAAAGGTTTGTGTTAGTTTATTTTCCACTCCTTCCCTTTGATATGTTTCTTTCCAGAGCTCTCATGGCTTCCAAATACCCCCTTTAGTAGTTTGGTTCAGTGCGGGTGCCCAAGCGATCGATACTGACATCATTCAATGTGGATTTGCTAGATGACACTTGTGTTTATGACACAAGTTTTGTGCTCGAGCAAGTGGAGCCGGAGGTTTTGGCAATTGATTACCTGGGAGATGACTTAATTTTCTACCAGGAGTAGTTCCAGTAGGGACTCCAACCACCCTTCTATCTAGAGATCTGATTGATATTGAATCACTATGGAGTCATCCCTTACCAAATCAGGTCGAACTTAATCACTGCGGTGATGACATATGTTGTTTACATGTGTCGAATGGAGATTTCATGGTCTTGGGAGTTGTTCTCCCACATGTTCTCCTTCAGGGTGGAGTTGGATAGATATGTTGTCTTCATCATGACATGGAAGTTCCATCTTATGGACTTGGAGAAAAAAATAAAAGATTGGAAGCCTTAATACCTCCAATACACCTCTGAAAATTGATTGATTACCGCTAGGTCGACCGAAGGGCCAGACAAGAAAAAAAAAGGCTTTCACCTTGGCTCAAGGCACCCTAGTCAGCCATGTTGGGCAAGCATATATCGGTGATTCAGTACACCGACTCTGTGACCATTAATTAGGTGTTGAACCCTGCAAAAGTTTGGCCTTATGACTTATGAGCTATGGGTCACCTCCAATGAGGCGAAGGGAAAGAGGTAGTTTGATAAGGTTGCTACGCATTCAAAAAAAGAGTCAAGGAAGAGAAAGAAAGTTTCATTTCTTCTCAGAGAGGAAAGGCTAAGAAGAGGAGGAGGACGACCCAACATACAGGACAACCCAATGTTCAAAACTAATCCACTCTATCTCCAAAACCTCCATTATTATTCAAAACAAAATTATTGGAGAGTTAATACTAATTGAACAATGCCTTCTACGATGACCTTAGGAGGTTCGAGGGACTACCTTCGAGAGGATTCAACTCCTTCCATCCTTAGACTAGAGGCTGAGAAGTTCTCTGAGCGCCCATCAACACAGGGATTTTCCCGATCATCATCCTCTAGTTTTATCCCTTTTATTGAAAGAGGGGAAGTCAGTCAGCCTTCTCCATGATCCCCAACAACACCAGCTGATGTGGTCGTAGTGGTGAGCCTGGAAGAAAGCTTGAGTGAAGAGGAGCCTAAGCCGGCCGAATACGCGGAGTGCCTACGGAAAGGCAAGGCCCCAACTCCTAATTTTGACACTTCTTTTTCCTTGCCTTCCAAGAGAAGAAAGGGGGGAAAAGAATGCTGACGTACATTATAAGGTCTTTCTCAATTCAGACTCTAGTTTTGCATTAATAAACATCTAATGGAAATGGCTTCCTCTAACCCAAAAAAATGACTCAATACACCTCACCCATCGCAAACGTTCTTTGGTTGGTGGGTCTTAATAAGCATTTAGATAGCTTCTGACATGTGGAAATATGTCATTTTGTTGAATGATTCCAATTGCTTGGTTTTGTTGTGATGCACCACTTATCTTCCCTTTACCTAAACAAGAGTGGAGGGGTTTGATGGCTGAGGTAAAAGTGAGAGTTCAAGGTGCAGGCAAAAATGACAACAAATTGGGTTGTCGAGGCAGAGGCTCAACTAGAAGTTGCTAAGGAAAAATTAGAGATAGTAACTAAGTGGATGTTCATCATTCAAGAAGAAAATGCTGAACTTATAGAGCATATGGCCAAAATAAAGACAACTAAAGAATTTAATACTCAAGTGGTTCACATAGATTAGAGTATGAGGATGATGATCAACTAATTCGTAAGAGTTGGGATGGTTGATCATAAATAATCCAGGCTTGATGAGTACAAGAAACTCTTCGATGCTCCCTCAAAATTGCAATACTAAGAAGAGCCAAAGGGTAATAGTGTGATGGACGGTGGATCGTCCAACACACAGCTGGATGACTCGTAGACTTAGGTTTTTCTTATTTTTTTCTCTTTTTTATACATATAACTGAACTAATGTACATAATAAGGTTTTTTATTTCTTCATGTAAAAGAATGATTAAATGAATGAAATACGATATTTTGGTTGCTTTTACCTGTGTTATCTTTTGTTTACCAAGTTATGACATTACTTCATTCACCATTCTTTAGTTGGTTTATAATATTTTCGCCCGGCTTGAGTCATAGCTTTCATTGCTTAAGCATTGAAGACCAATTTTATTTGTATATGTTGATTGGACATTGTGGAACCACTGTGAATCATTTAATATTTTTATTAATGGTTCTGACAATGCCCACTGAATCGGTTTGTTTAAGGTGTCAACTCTCAGGAGGACCTAAATTTTTTGTTTGACTATATGCAAATTTTTGTTCAATCAATCTACACCTCATGGGGGTAGTAGCCGATTATTTTCTAGGGTGGTTTTCTCGAAACCCTTTATGGAGTCATGTTGCTACGCAGTGAGTATCCACCTGGAAGTTCTAAAAAATTGGAAACTCAAGTTTGAAGGGTTTTGCATCTGACACTCCTAAAAATTACTTAATTTTTTTTATATAGATTTCATGCTCATTTTTAATGATATTGCACTTTGAAGGAAGATATTTTGCATGTTTTTTGTTTTAAATACAAGAAATAGATTTTTTTTAGAAAATGAAGAAAAAATGGTGCAATTTGGAGTCAAATCGAGCAATGGAGAAAATTTTGATATAACGTATTTTGATATGTTTTTCTATGCTTAAACTCCTTTACATTCATCACATGTTTTTGAATGAAATTTCACTTTAAAAAATATTATTTTCATGTTTATCTTGTAGGTATAATACTTGGATCAGATTGGAACTGAAACGTGGC
>NEWO01000382.1:537634-555150 GCA_003013225.1 Phalaenopsis aphrodite
TGGTTTACTACTTTTGATGACGCGCTTGATTATTTGAACAAACAAACTCTTCTAATCTACATGGCATTCAAAGGCTTTGTATCGAAGTGAAAATAAAACCCGACACTTAGTCACCACGAGACGACCAAAATCTTTCTCGTTTGGGGTGAGGGTCATCTTTCGCCCTCCACCCATCATCTTGTGAGCCCCTTATTTCTAAGGAGAGGTTGGATTTTTTGCCTCTCCAATAAAGCTGGTTGATATATACCTCCACCACAATATGATCGTTGACTAATTCCAAGAGTTTGATCAAACTATCAAGTTTATGTAAACTTAGAAAGTAGTTAAATTGTGCACTCCTTAGCCCATGTGCTAAAGCTGCATTTGCTATCATTGAATCCAGATTTAGAACATCCAGTATCTTCTTCTAGAATCAAGTGACATATTCCCACATAATCTTATCTGGCCCCTGCTTGATGTTCCACAGGGCCTCTGAGTCCTTGTAAGGCTTTTAGGCCCTTATGAAGTGCACCGTAAATAACTTCTTAAACTCATGAAATGAATTAATAATTTTTTATCAGGAGGACATTATACCCACTGATGGTCAAATCTTAACGTGGTATAAAACAGTCAACACTTCAATGTGTTAGAGACATTGAAGGAATATAGCCGACTCAAAGTATGAAATGTTGTCGACCGGATTGCTCCAACCTTTGTAGGGTTCCAAGGATGGAACCTTGAAATTCTTTAGGGGATTAACATCGATGATATATTGGGAGAATGTATTCTTCGATCAGTGGTAGACTTCCATTTATCCCCTTTGCAGTCTGGTTCTTGGCATGGAACCAACATTGACTTGATACAGAATTCTTCAACTTGTTCGGCCCTCTAAGCCGTCAGGTGGCCTTGAGGTTTAAATGCCAAAGGATTCTGTTCTAGAGGATCTTGTGTCATTCCCTCAAATATAGTGTGGGTTAGTTCTACCATTTGTCTTGTTATTCGGTATTGAAGTCCTTGAATTTGTTGTTGTACAAATTCTCAGGCAGACTCTGTGTTTGAAGTATCTCCCATGTCAATTCCTTCTCCATGATACGCTCCTCTTCTTGTTGACGGCATGACTCCACGCTCACCATAGCATTTAGGATGTTAAATCCAAAAATATCATGTGGATCTCACCCAAGGAACATAATGTTGGATGGATGAGAGGAAAAGAGAGAGAAAAAGAAGAAAATTTCACGATAACACAAGTTTTTTGGAATGTATTCAGTAGTCTTTTCTTGAAGAAATGACTCCTCTATTTATAGATTATAGGAGGTGTCTCTTAAGTTACATATTTGCCTTATTTTAATAGAAATATTATAAGTAATTAATGCACTATTACACTTTTACATATTTGTAACTGACTCTTGATCCTTTGATATTTGTAACTGTTGTTGGCACCATTTCATATCAATAACTATTTGAAGTGGGGTATTAATGATCGGCTAATATTAGCATTCAATCATATGATAATCGTTGGGTTGGTTGTATGACCTTTGGTCGACGGAAATGTCTTTAATCTGCTAGAAGCTCTTCAGTCGGCCTTCTCAAGAAAACCCCCTATAGAGACCTTTTTATCACTAGGGTGAACTTAGACCATCTGGCAGAGGGTGTGCCACCGTAATCTGATGGGTAGTTCTCCTTCGGATAAGAGGTCGTCATAGAGTATATATGATAACCATTGACGATATTTGTTAAGAATCTATTTTTATCTCAAAATTTTGAAATTTCTGACCCTAAAATGATTTTGGGATCAAGAAAATGTCGATCAGATTTTGTTCAATATTGAAATGAGCAAAATATATCGACATAAAAAGAGACGAGTGATCCTAAAACATCATTGTGAGAACATTTTATTTATCAACCAAAGATGGGACTTGGGTAGAACAACATATAGATAACCATCGACGATCTTTGTTAAGAATCTCAAATCAGTTGATGGAGTTTATTACATATGGATGTCCCTCGGATCACGTGCATAATATTCCTTCATTTGGCAGCACTTTTCATCAGTCGGCCAATGATTTCGACCAAATGAATTGACGCTTGACGCCATTGTCTTTCGATCATCTCAATGCAATCCTTTGATATCCACTTAGTGAGATCCATTGAATTTTCTCGAGATTCTTGTATTCATATTTTTGATGTATAATTTCTTATTTTTACAGAAATTTACATATACAGCACCCAATTCTTATGTATTTACCTATCTCACACCCAAACTCTCATTTTTACAAAACCATCACACTACCAATGAATGAAAACACCCTACCTATGGATGAAAACATGGATTTCACAATGGAGAATTGGTGAAACAGGTAAGTTGGGTGTTTAGTTTGTAAAAATAAGAGTTTGGGTGCGAGATATGTAAACCATAAGAATTGAGTGTGCTGTGGATGTAAATCCCCCTTATTTTTATTGAGAAATATATTGAAAGCTCCATGGGGACAAATTTGGTTCCATCAGTATTCTGTAGATTCCTTATTGAAGATCAACGGGTTTGAATTCAAATCATAGTTGCAATTTGACTCGAAGCTTGATTCAAACTAATGTTTGTACTAGGCTAAAATATGGCTTAATTTGATTTGAACATTTTTCTTCTCACATCACCATGCTTCCACAAATGAACTTCTCTTCTTCTCACATGCCACCTCTTATGGACCGAGCAAATATTGCGTGGTGCAGATGGCGGTCCAGATGAATCCGTCTTGTAATACACTGTAGTGTGGCCGCATTCAGGCTAGGGGTGTAAACGAGCCGAACACGAGCGAGCCATGCTCAGCTCGTGTTCGGCTCGTTTATATTTCGAGCTCAAAAGTGTGTTCGTGTTCGGCTCGTTTGCTTAACGAGCCGAACACGAGTTGTTCACGAACAAAGAGTCTTGTTAACAACCCTAATCATGTAGTCATAAGATAATAAAGGTTTGAACAAGATTTAAAAATTATTATTTATATTAAACCATCATTTGAATCTAGTTTAATAATTTTTATTCTATATCCTTAATCAATATTTTAATTGATTATAAATCTTTGTAGTCTTGCAGTCAACTAGATGTTTTTAAAATACTAATATATATATAAACTTGATGAGTAGTATTTCGAGCCAAAACGAGCCGAACACGAACGAACACATCTTAGTTCGTTTCCGACTCGTTAACTTATCGAACGAAATTAACGAGCAGAACACGAGCTTTTTAACGAGCCAAACACGAGCTGTTCGCGAACAACGAGCCGTTTTGACAGCCCTAATTCAGGCAGTCACTTGATATTTTATCTCATCGATAACATCAATCACGAATGATATCACAATTAAATTCCTTTTATTCAAATTAATTTAAATTTTTTACATAATTATAGAATATTAAAAAAAAAAGGTAATTTAATATGAAATGAATGTTTGTTTAGGGAAATTTGGTTCGTTCACATAACTCTGAATATAGTAAAAAAACAATAATTTTCTAATTGCCATATAAATCAGAGGGGTTGCCACGTGGAAAAAAGTGGGCCCCAACCTAATTATAGTAGTCGCTATCCTCGAGCAGATAAAAAATCCCATCCTTATTCGGTCGAATTCTTCCCCACCACAATTCACCGCACCGGAGTTCACGTGCACTGAAAGCTCTTAACAGAATTCGCGGATAATTTCGCTCTACAAAGCGTCGGAATTCTAAGAGAAGCGAGACTGAAGAGATGAGAGGCTGGCAACTTTTGATTTCTATGGTGCTCCGTGCTTTAATGGCGGCGGATTGCATAGGTGTGAAGGCACGCCCAGTAGAGGATTTGGTGGTGGATCTTCCAGGACAGCCCCGGGTTGCTTTCAGGCAGTTTGCAGGTTATGTCGATGTGGACGATAAGACTGGAAAGAGTCTCTTCTACTACTTCGCTGAGGCCGAAAAAGAAGCCGGCAAAAAACCCCTCACTCTTTGGCTCAATGGAGGTATCTATGTTTTCTACCCTTTTTTGGTGGTTATTGTCTTGATCGGTTTTGGTTTGGTTGAAGATAGCGGAAACCCTAGCCGTAGCAAAATTGCAGGAAGTTTGAAAAAAAAAAAAAAAATTAGGGTTTGCGATAATGATATGGTTCGGTTTTAAAATGACGGATTTGCCGATTTGAAAGAGCTTGGTAATGGCTACTGTTTTATTCTTTTGGAAGAAAGTGCATGTGCTTCGAACAGCTCTGCAGAGAAAAAGCATGTGATTTGGAATCTCGAATCGGGCTTTTTGGAATCAAGCTTTTTTTCAAAACTCATTTCTATATTTTGATTTTATGATACGAGTGCGTTTCACCTTATTTTTTTAATAAAGTGTTGAAACTTTTTACCAAAACCTTAATTTTAAATTTTATTTTATAAAATTTATGCCTGACACTCAAATGTTTAATATAAAGTGTGTGACTTTGCCTGGCTCATTGGTTGCGACTTTGCCTTTGATGTACGTCCATAAGGTCGAAGGTTCGATCCTGGCGTAGGAACGAATTGCACATCTATCTAGAAGGAGGGTCCGCCCTCAATGAACTTTTTCAATATATATATATATATATATATATAGATGAGGTATAAGTGCGTGCAATATAATTTTATATGGGAAGATGAAGTGGTCCTGGGGTCTTTTTCTGAAGTGTAGCTTTAGCCTTCTATTTTTATTTGTTTCTTGATAAGCATTGCTAAGCAACTATAATTAAGTATTGTTATTATAGCATTCCACTTTTAATATTCCTTTGTCATTTTTTTTATTGGCAATCTATATTCCATTTACTGATGTTTATTCATATATATAAATAAGGTTCTGAAAGGAGATGGTATTTTCATTACATTTTGATGGAATCTGCTAAGTACAAGTATATATATATATTTAATTCATAAATAGAAGAGCACTATGGTTTCGTAGGTGTATTTCTGATTCCTTAATTGTAGAACACCACCTTCTTGCGTGTACTTCTCAGAAGCATCTTTCTTAAATTTTCTAGCAATCAATTAAAATCCATTTATTTATGTATTCATTGTTTTGGAAAAAACGTTAGTTTAGCATAAATATCACTATATAATATTTTATTTTTGGATATTTACATGCATACTGCACAATTCCATGCATTTACATCACTAATTCCAGAAGATTGATATTTACATTTGTAACACTTTGATATCATAAACTTATGAATGAAAATGTGTATTTCACTTTTGAAAAGTTAATCATAGTAGTGTTTGTGTGATGTGATATTAAATTTTTTAGTGTTTGTAAATATGAAAGTTTAGGTGTTAGAAATAAATATATAAGAATTTTATGGTACTGTTGAAACCTTTTAGGATGCTTGGTCCCAAATCATTCATGGACTCATACAATCTAGGCTACATTTGTACATGAAATAGAAGATAATGGAATATATGATGGCTCTGTAAAGAGCTTGAATGAGCCCTTTATGTTGGGGGAAGAAGTAAAATAAAAGTCTTCGAAAGGCGGGAGAGCATCGTTATTTATAGAGCGCGAGCCGATCTGTTCTCCTCGTTGGATTACAAAAAGTATTTTAAATGATTTTAGTATAGTACGATGTCTGTCTATGCAACATATTGATGGCAGACAATGATGATGTGGATGTTAGATGACTCATAACTAGTGTTGACATACAGGTAGCCGATAATCGACAATTGGTAGGTCAATACAGATGCCAGATGGTTCATGGCTCCAAGAAGTACTCGACTTGTAATTTCAGTAGGCCAACCCAGCAGCTAGTACATGACAGATGAGTTTGATAGTTCAATGTGATAATTGTTACATGACAAATAAATTTGGAAGGTTAACCCGACATCTAATACACAACATATAAATTCGCTAGATCAACTTAACCGATGAGTTCAGTGAGTCAACCAAATAACTTGTCAACCCGACAACCATGTATTAGAAAGAAAAGGCTTTTTAGGCCCATAAGGCTCGCTAATATCTTTTTCGATCCATAACGGTCATTTATGTGTAAACATCCATGCATGTAAATGTCTTTTTTTTTTCTAACTAATGGAAGCATGGAATGTATTTATTACATTACAGTCATATCAATCTTGGATAATATATCTATCATTAAAACACTTGTTTATACTATTAACTAGTAGCGTTTTTAGTGCCATCAACAATTTGTAAAGAATAAGGAAAAGCACTTATAATATTATTGGGAAACAATAGAATCCAAATATGGCCTAATCTTTTTGGGCTCTTGAAAGCCACATTTTCAGTATGTGAAGATCCAATCATAGAGGCTCAGACATGCTTGAATGAGTCTAATTTTGTCAAGGTTCTTGTATGAGTCCTTTAATAGTTAATATTTATCAGTTTCTTTATTTCTTAGGAGCATCGGCCTGGATTATATATCTTAAACCGATCAATTTTGCTTTGATTTTTCTATGTTTCAATCTTTCAATGTTACTGCAAACGTTTCCCAAATAAAGAGAAATGTATAAGGTTATATGTTAAAGAAAAGGTTTAATGTTGAATCTTAATATGTTCTTGGGTATACATACCAGTTAGGTTGGTGTTTTTGTAAATTAAAGGTTTGAGAGAGAAACATGCGGAAGATTACCTTCTTTTGCCATAGATAGTAAAGTGAATAACAAATAGGAGGGAAAAGATAACCTACTGACACCATCCCCTCATATTTATAGTCATAGGGCGGTGCCCCTTTTTATAATAAAAGATGTGATAGAAAATCAATAAAACTATACAAGAATTTAAATAGACGTTGAACTCAATCTTCTAGGGTATGGACTTTCATTGGTAGTATTATGTATGCTTGTTAGGATAGTTTGTTTCCTACATATGCGAACAGAGCTTAATGAGCCTAGAGGTGAGCTGCAAAAGTCGTTAGTTCTATGGGCGAGTTGTGAGCTGAAATTAGCTGGGTGGTATGTTCGTCTGGGCTGAATTGACTAGCAGTTGGGTTGTCTTAATATGTGAGTCCTTATAGTTAGTTGACATGAGTTAGTGCTAGCTGCAAAAGTTTGCATTAGAGCTCCTTACACAACTAGGTTTGACCCCATTCGGTGTTATTTGCTTAGTCATCAGGTTGAACTTGTGTTGTGAGCAATACGAGTGTTTATATATTTAGTTCTCATATTTTCTTATTTCTCCGTATGTTTACTAAAATAAAGAATAAGAAAATCAAAATATTAGGCAATCGTTTAATATTCTATTTATGGCCAACAATTAATGATTGATGTGACCCAAGTTTCCTCTCATAGCCCTAAAAATTCAAGCTTCATTGTTGAGTTGAAGGTTCATATTTCAAGCCTCATTGTTGAGTTGAAGGTTCATATTTCAAGTTTCACATGCACGAGTGTTCACGAGATGGAGATTCTGCATGTGAAATTTAACATATCCGTCAATTATCTCCATCAATTCTGCACAAGCTATGAACAATATGAAGAAAGAAAAAAACTCTTCTTTGTCAAAAAATTGAGAGTAAAGGAGGACATTCAAGTTGTGGGGCCATTAGTGGAGGCACTTCCATCGGCTATTATTGTAATCTTGAGTGAATTCAAGGCATGAGCGCCCTCTTACTTACAACATATAGTAATGCATTGATGCAAGTGGTTGGTATGATGTTTATGCCTTTAGTTGAATTTGGTGCGGCATAAACTTCGAAGAAAAAAAAAATACAGTTATGCTAGCGTTAAATGAGGTTTTTGGTGACCTAAATATCAAGTGGACCAAGTTGTCATTCCAGTCGTATTTATGGATGGAAGAAGTTGACGAGTCTCAGGTCGTTGCACCTTCAAAGGTGGAGCTTTCTCTTGTTTCCGAGGACCCTGAAAAGGCTATCACCAATGTTATTGAACTAATTGAGATAAACTCCTTCAAAGTTGAAGAGGATGATCAATCCATTGCCCAAATTTTCGTGTTTAATATAGTTTTTATTAAAACTTTGCTTAATAAAAAGTTTTAGTTGTGTAAAGTTACAATTTTATTTTTTGGGAAAATCATTGGACTGTAATCACCAATCATCAATGAGAGAGGCAGATTTATGTGTGTCGATTTGACACCTGCACTGATGGAAGTGGTCGGTATGTTTATGCACTCATAATTAATCCTTAAACTATTGCATCGTAAGGGCCTTTTTGGGAAGATAAAAAATAAAATAAAAAGAAAAATTAAATCAATGATATTCCAAAGAACACACCATTAAGGATGACATATAGGTAAAGTGCCTAGCAACGCACACTCTCTCTCTTATCTCGCTTCCAAATAAGTGGAAATTAGTTTAAAGGAGAATTTTTTGTGCAATTCTCTCGCGTACTTGATGTATGTTCATCATTTTGTTTTTTTACATCCTCTCGCGTACTTGATTTATGTTTTTCATTTTGTCATGGCTTCCCCCTAAATTGATATTTGTGGAGAGCGAGATGGGCAACAACTTCGAGCTTTCTACTGCTAATATGAAATTGTTGCAAATAAAATGAGTTTTTAATGATCGATACCAGTTGTGAGTATCGAGAAAATCAAGCACAGAATGCTTATTCTTCATATTCGCTATGTTGTTTCTAAGTGTAATTCCATTCAGGGTTACACTTTTCCCTGTGCTCGTTTTTGGTTGAGCAAGTATTATATTGGTCATTATCTTCATGAGGAAGGAGAAGATACCTTGGTCCCTCAACCTCTTCTGGAATTAAGTTCAGGCCGTCAAGAATGGGTTTGGGTTGTTCTTTTATTTTATCGGGACAGTCAGGTTGGAGAGTAAGATTAGATCGTGGAATGTCTAGTTTAGCTTTGTTTGGTATTAGAATAAATGGCAGATTTCTTTCAAGATGACCAGTCTCACAATGAAAAGCTCAATATTCCCCCACTTACTAGCGTTGAGATGGGGTATTTCAAAAGATTGGATGATGTGCAGCTCTAACTCAAGAGTTTCATCAATTTTAGGGTTCTCTAAAAGACCTTTGCTTTTATTTTACCCTTTTGGGTCATTTATCTTGGTTAATCAGGCGTTGAATTGTTTTCATGACACACCTTACCATGGTGAGGATGTGGATGTCTTCTTGCACTAGGTGGAAGAGGAAGAAGAGAAAACCAAGGAAAGTGTCTCTACAATCATTTCCTTAATACACTTCTCTAATAATGAGAAATTGAGCTTCGATAACTTTTGAAGAGCTCACCAAAACTTTGAATTGCAAGGAGTGAGTGAAGAGGAGGAAGCAAAGTCCACGCCGGCGTCTCCAGTTGCAGAAACATGAGCACCATTAAAGGAAAAATTTCTGCTTCATAGGCCGATGAGACTGAATTAGTCGGCATAATGGCTCTCGAGATAAGGACCATTGCCTGAGAATGTCAGTCACAAGGCTAGTGATATGGAGTCTCCTGTTGCAGAGGTAGTACCTACCTCCTCAGGGCGCCCCAACCTCGCACCAAGAAGGCCCCTTCAAGATCTGTGAGAATGAATGCTGAGGAGCTCAGTCGCCCTGAACCACTGCTATTGCCCCTCAATTAGTGGTTCAAGCGATGGGAAGGAAGTAATGTTGGAGCTTGTTCCAAGAGAATTAAGACAGGAGAGGTTCCCTACCTCCTATCGAGCAATCCCCAATGGTCATTAAGGTGATCCTTTCTACGTCACTCGACACTCAAAAAAGTTAAAGTTCAACAAAGACTAGAGTTCTGTCTATGTGTACATAAATATGAATTAGAGGGTTCCTTCTAAGACATTGCCTTTGTTAGCTCTAGAGCTCGGTACATGATCTAATCATGGTCCTTACTGGAGGAGGTGAAGAAGATCCCGGGTGAGGCTATTCTGCGTGAGGAGTTGCAGGTAAGTGTGACTGCTTGACAACTCAGCTACCTGATGGGTGTGACTTATGGGCGAGTTTCCAGGCAAGTTACCAAGCTGAATTCAACATATACCTCCCTCTCTGAAGGGAATGTCATTCTCTTAATGGTGAAGATCGACACTGTCGCTAAGAACAACATACTAGTGTCTACAATTTGTAAGCTAAGAAGATCTTTGCAAGAGTGACTCCAACTTGTCAATGGCTTGCAATATTTCTGAGGGGTGGCTAAGGGAGCTCAAGGCCGCCCAACACTGAATTGTTGAACTCAAAGAAGAACTCCACTTATTTAAATAAAAGATGAAAGACATGAAGACAGTATGTGGATTTTTCGAGGGAGTTATCGTGTAAGCCAATATAAAGAGGCTCTAGATACGAAGTTTGTCAGCAGAGGCCAGTTCGGCATTTGACACCTTTAGTTAAACACATGGTTTTTCCTGCTGAATTTGAAGACAAGGTGAAGTTCAAAGCATTTGCTCAAATGTTAAGTTCCGTTGAGGATGAAAACAACGGTGAGTGGAGCACTACTAACGAATGAACTTTTATTTTATATTTTTTGACTTTTTGCAAAATATATTATTTCATTGTAATCAAGGAGCCTTTATAAATGAAAGAAATAGAACATACAAGTTGTATATGTTGAGTTATTTATCCATATGTTTGCAAAATTTTTTGATAATCCATTTGCTCGTCGTACATGGGCTTGTTGTCATTAGGCAGCACTTTGTCCCCTCAGCTATCAACTTAGGGAGGGATTGTACCCTTGTAGGGGCAGCCGCCATAATTAGTTGAGTCAGGTAGGTGCTCATGCCTGAAATTTGGATGCAGAGGGAATGAATTATTTCTGCCATTTGAATTGATGAAAATTTAGCATTTGGGCGAAACGTTCATTTTCTCTGGTGAATGAGTATTTGTTTGGCGAGTTTGTCTATTTTTGTCACGCAAACTTTTCAAAAAAATTCCAAGTTATTCCTTCATTTTCAAAAGAGGCATGGGCAGACATCATGCAATAAACATGGCTTTTTATTGTAAGATGTTTCCTCGTTCCTTGATGTGCTCTTTCCTTAGTAAACTAAGGTATGTGACTTGCTGCTAAGCGATGATTGTCTTGCCTAGGAGCTTTTAACTCTCTTTTAGGGAATCATCATGGGGGCACCTGGGCTGCACCTACAAGTAGTCTCGCTCCTTTTCAGTTAGCCTTCATGCCGAGGTGGCCCAGAACAGGTCATTCACCCTTACCCATACTAAAATGGGGGTGTGATTTGGAGTTAGCCTTTCCTCAAATCCCATCGCACATTTTGTGAGGGAATATTGAAATTCTTATTTTTTACTTCCCCGAATTATTCCATTTTAACAAAAAAAAAAATAAATAAATAAATGCATATTCCATTACTTTAAAAAACAATACAAAATACAGAATTTATGAACAGAAAAGCTTCAGGTTGTCACCTCTCAAAGCCTGGGGAACTCGTGGCCATAAAGAGTTTATAGCTGGCCGCTTTGCCGATCCACTCCTACATGACCCTTCTCATATTGACTCGAATTTTAAATGGTTCCATGACATTTACACGACATTACGTCCAGCATAAGAATTTCCTTCTTTTGGTTATTGACTCACTAAATGAGACAGATATACTTTAAAACAGCACAAAACCAAAAGAAAATATTGCACCGTATATGGAATCAGTGAGTGCTTAGTTATGTTTCATATCTCTTCCCATTCTGAGCGGGAATATTTTCTCCAATCTCTCTTTTCATGCAAGCAAGACTACATTAGTTCTATAAAAACCTTCATTAAACTGCTCCGGCCTTTCTGTTTTTATTTTCTATTTTTTACTTCAAGTAATTAGTTTATTTATTTTGGAAAACTCAATGGCAGGGCCTGGGTGCTCTTCAGTTGGAGGTGGTGCTTTCACTGAATTGGGCCCGTTCTTCCCAAGAGGGGATGGTAGGGGCCTCCGGATAAACAAGCATTCATGGAATAAAGGTTGTCTCATCTAATAACTAAATTACAAAGCTGATTTTTATGTATTTTACTAGGTGAAGTTCGTTTGCTTATATATCAATTATCAAAAAACTTGATTCCTGCAAGCTTTTTTTTTTCATATTTACAGCATCAAATCTGCTATTTGTTGAATCTCCTGCTGGAGTTGGATGGTCTTATTCAAACAGAACTTCTGATTACACAACCGGAGATGCATCTACAGGTAATATTTGCTTGTAACATTTTTATACAGAAATAATAAATGGCTAAAAATTTTGTATATGTTGTGACTGAGCATAGTTTGAGTTGACTGCTTAAATGATTTGATCAATGAAGCAAATGACATGCATATATTCTTGATGCGATGGTTCGAGAAGTTTCCCGAGTTCAAAACTCGAGACTTGTTTCTTACAGGAGAAAGTTATGCAGGTTAATCACCTTCCTTTTTCCTTCAATATTTTATTGGCAAAAATTTTTTCTAATAAAAAAAAATAATTTTTTACAGGTCACTACATACCACAACTCGCTCTTGTTCTCTTGAACCATAACCAACATTCAAATAATTTCCAGTTCAACATTAAAGGAGTTTTTGTAAGAAGCAGCTTAACATATATACATAAAAAAATGAATTTTATTTGCCCAAAACTCCACATTCCATGAATTTTTGCTCGAGCAGATTGGGAATCCGCTTCTGAAGCTTGACCAGGATGCTTCTGCCACTTACAAGTATTATTGGTCTCATGGGATGATTTCTGATGAGATAGGCCTCAAGATGATGAATGAGTGTGATTTTGAGGATTATGAGAATAGTGATACCCACAATATCAGCAAAACATGCAACGATGCAATTGCAGAAGCAGATAAAGAGGTCGGGGATTACATAAATCCATATGATGTAATCCTTGATGTCTGCTATCCAGACATTGTAGAGCAGGAACTGAGGCTGAAAAAATATGTATGTTGACTCACCTTGGAGCATTTACGTACATACCACACAATTCCTATGTATTTACATATCTAACACCTAAACTTTGTTTTCTTTACATCTACACCACCCAAAATTTTCATATCCCATCAGAAGTACCCACTATTTTGACTTTTAAAAGGTGAAATTCACATTTGCATGCAGAAGGTGGCATATATGCAAAAATTGAGGTTTAGATGTTAGATATGTAAATACACAAAAATTGAGCATTACGTATGTAAATCTTCCAATATTTTAATCAAGTTACTTGTATGATTGTTTTAACAAGTGCTCTAGAATGGCAGGTTACTAAGATGAGTGTCGGGGTTGATGTATGCATGACTAGTGAAAGGCACTTTTATTTCAATCTACCAGAAGTTCAACACGCCCTTCATGCCAACAGAACCAGTTTGTCTTATAGCTGGAGCATGTGCAGTGGGTGAGTATTATAAGGTATTTGTTAACAAAATTGTATGCGGATTTTCATATGATTTATGTATTGTGTCTTTATGAGTCCCATTCTCTGTGAATGAGCTATTTGTTCGTCTTTAATATACGAGCTGCTTGCTTCCATCTTTTATTTTTTTGAGCTACTTTCTCTGTCTTTGTAAAAGGGAAAAGTAATTTCAACTAAATATGCATTTATAAATTGTTTTGTGTCTGTGCATCATATAGTTTATTGTATGAATATAATTTGGCTTGACACACAGGTTCCTAAATTACAATGAAGGTGATGAAAACATCAATATAATTCCCATCCTTAAAAGAATACTTAGAAAACGTATACCAGTTTGGGTTTTCAGGTTAGTATTCAAGTTATAATTACGACTTTATTTTAACTTGATGTTTTTTAAGAGAAGTTAAGATAATCGCAATCTGCAGCGGTGATCAAGACTCTGTGGTGCCACTCATTGGCTCTAGGACGCTTGTTCGAGAGCTAGCACATGAAATGCAACTTGGTGTGACATTGCCTTACACTGCCTGGTTCCAGAAAGGCCAGGTGGTTCTTTCCTCCAAAATATTTTAAGACTATAGATTGCTCGCACTTATTTATTTATATTTGGGATAATGACACATATAGCACTTGAAATCTTGCTATTTACAAAACTAACACCCAAGTGATTGTTTTAAACTACTCAACGTTAATCAAATATTTGAACTTGAAATAGACCAAGCTTTATATCTTACCAGAAATTATTTAACAACTTTCTTGTATCATTTTAGATCAGTCTTTATTGAGTTGAACTTACTTTACTATGATTTTTCAGTGTCTTAAACTTTCTTGTACATCACCAAATACCCAAATTCTAATATTATGAATGGATAACTACATCGAGCTGCATTCTATAATAACACTCTTCAAAATTTAGAGGATTTGAACAAGCTTTATATAAGCTACTATATGAACCATTGACATAAAGCAAACAATTAAATAACAAACGAAAAATATGAGGATTTTATAGAGCAATTTGTCAAACAACAAAAAAACACATTTAAAAGGATAGCATACTACTATTTGGTATAGTTCTTTTGTACTTGAAATATTCACACATTTTGTTCTTCCAAGTTGAGTTAATCAATGTAATTGAACACTAGCTAGGTTGACAAACAACTCTATTTCCATCCATTTTCTTTTCTAATTTATAAATTTGATGCAATTTTTTTAAACCTTGGAACTGAAGGAAAATTGCATTTTATTATTATTATTTTTTTCTCATCTTACTTAATACAATTGTTTTTCTCGCTAATAATTTCCTGTTACCCTTCATTCATATCAATAGGTTGGGGGATGGGTGACCGAGTATGGAAACATCCTAACGTTTGCGACAGTTCGCGGAGCTGCTCATATGGTGCCTTACTCGCAGCCAAAAAGGGCTCTTCTCCTCTTCAAATCATTCGTAAATGGTCAAAGACTACCAATTACAGCTGATCCTCCCATTAATGATGAAGATAGCAGCTGAAGATGCATTCATGAAAGGAAGTATAGGATTAAGAATGTTACACTTTTTTTTTTTACTAGCATTGAAGTGAAAAAATGGGTTGAATGTTACAATTTCTCCTTCATGCTCTTCTCCTTTATTCACTTGAATATAGAATTACAATTCCTACTACATCAGCTGTTCTTTTAGTTATTGATAATGTGGAAATTGATGTGGAAAATGGATATTGAGATCAACTCAAGATGCATCCGAGAGATCCCGAGTTTAAAGCCTTGCATATACGGTGTACGTGTGTGCGCGTGTGAGAAATAATAATTTACTTTGGGAAAACCACATCAATAGAACATCTTTTAAGGTAAAAGAGAAACAAGTTCAATACACGAGAATTCTAAGCATGCCGATAAGATTATATACTACAAAATTATCACATAAAATTATAAATTATGATGATTAAAAGCAGTATGCTTAATTTTCATTTCAGGCTAACCATCTATATGATTTCATGAGAGTCCAACTTGTGAAAAAAAAAACTCAATATTTTAATCATTATCATCATTGGTCAGATAGCTCCTGTGACGGATAAAATTAGTGAAAGTCGTCTTAAATGGTTTGGTCACATTAAGCATCGACCATCTCATAATCCGTTTAGGAGAGTACATGTTTTAGTTTCGACTTATGTTAAGAAAGACAGAGATAGACCTAGGAAGACTTGGGCTTATTGTATATAAAATGATCCTAACTTATTAAAACTAAATGAAAAATATGACACTAAATAGGACGCAATGGAGAAAAAGGATTCATGTCGCCGACCCCGTGTAATGGGATTAAGGCTTTGTTGTTGTTGTTGTATTAGTCAAATATCCCTAAATATTCGAGTCCCAATTTTATGACTCCTCATTTTCAATTCATTTATGCTAAATATTATCAGTTTTTCTTTTCTTTTGCTTTGGTGAATTTGATAACTTTATTTCAGTCGATTCAATAAAATATAAGATGAAGCAACTGAAGGCTAATCCTCTCCTATGGACATGTTTTTAGGTTGAATGCCTGAGTACAAAATCATATAGATTCCGGATACTAATGATAGCTTTTTCTAAATATTCCGTCGGCTAACAATCGTGTAAAACATCGCCATGCACTTCATCGGCGGATGACACGCTCGTACACCGCACGTCCGGACAGCTAACAACCATGCGCCCCGTCGCCATAGACATCCGGGACCGACGGAACCACGTCGCCACACACCTCATCGGTAGGCGACGTGACCGTCGGTAGTTATCCAGACGTCCGGACGGAATTTGTTTTCCCCTAAGTGCTTTAGTTAGAGTTAATACAGGACATAATATTTTTTTCCGCAAAGAGTGCTTTTGTTAGAGTCAAATGTCTAGGAATGTAACTAACCTAATAAGCCCCTTAGCGCCTGCAACATCCACTTGGAAGATGGGGAAGAAACATCTCCTTGGTAGAAACAAAGCCTGTCACCATTCACTTCAATCCAACTGCATCCTGGTGTCTTAACCGTCACCAAAGCCCTCATCTTCCTCCTCATCTCAGCCACACCATCCCAATTCCCAGCCCTCTCATAGATGCTGCAGAGCGCCACACAGTTGCTCGGATTCTCCGGTTCCAATTCAAACAACTTTCTTGCTGCAATCTCCCCAACCTCAACATTCTGCTGCACCGCACACGCACCAAGTAACGCCCCCCAAATGCTTCCCGACGGTTCCATCTCCATCCTCGCAATAAATTCAAGCGCGTCCACAATTCTCCCGTGGCGACCGAGAAGGTCCACCATGCAAGCATAGTGCTCGACGCTCGGCTGCAAACCGTACACTCTGTTTATTGAAACGAATGCTGCACGCGCTTCATCGATGAGACCAGAATGACTGCAGCTCGACAACACCGAAGTGAATAGAACGGAATTGGGCTCCAATCCTTCTCTTCTCATCTCCTCGTAGAGCCTCAGAGCCTCCTTTCCTCGACCGTGCATGCCGTAACCTGATATCAAGATCGACCAGGTTATGAGATTTCTGACTCGCATTCGCGAAAAGAGGTGGAAGGAAGCATCCAAGAATCCGCATTTGGAATACATATCGATCAATGAATTGCTAAGTACGGCATCAGATTCCAATACCAAACACCTGATTGCTCTGCCATGAACCTCCTTCCCTTTCCTCAAATCTCCACTCTGGCTGCAGGCACTGAGCACGCTCGGGAGCGCCATCCAATCCGCATCACCTGCTTCGAACTGAGACTCCTGGAATAAACTGAACGCCTCAGCGAGCAATCCGGCTTTTGTAAATCCGGTAACCATGGCATTCCAAACAACTCCATCTTTCTCGGGCATTTCTTCGAACATCTTTCGGGCATCGACCAACCACCCGCATTTCAAATACATGTCGACAATACAACCGCTGACGATAAGGTGGATGTTGAGAGCCATTTCGACGGCAAGCGCATGGAGTGCGGCGCCTGTGCGGCCATGGTCGAGACCAGCGGAGGCTTTGAGAAGGGAAGGTAAAGTGAAGTGATCAGGACGGAGACCGGAGGCGAGTAAGGGGTGGAGGAGAGCGAGGGAATGGTGGAAGAGAGAGGATTGAGCGTAGGAAGAGAGGAGGATGTTCCAGGAGTGAAGAGGGCGATGAGGCATACGGTCAAACACTTGGCGGGCGATGAGGAGGCGGCCGCAGCGCGCGTACATGAGGAGGAGGTCGGTCTCGAGGGTGGAGTGAGGGATGAGGCCGGAGACGAGGGCATGTCGATGGGCTTGCTTCCCTGATCTTAGGGCAGAAGCAGCGGCGCATTTCCGTAATA
>NEWO01000382.1:556245-568527 GCA_003013225.1 Phalaenopsis aphrodite
TATTTAAAAAAGGAATCATGAGACAAAATAGAGTAGAAGAGTTAAAAAGAGAAAGTACATCTTTACAAGTACTTTTATTTATTATTTTAATTTTTTATTTGGGAAAGATGAGAGTCACACCTAGCTTTATTTATATTAAAGAAAGAGATATAGTCATAGACATAGTACAACACAACATAAATTAAAGAAAAAACAACGCAAGAAGCAAGAACTTAGAAACATACACACCTAGTTTTTGTATGATTGACGCTTATTTTGTATTTTATGTAAGAATTCTGGAGTTTTTGTAAAATAAAGAATATAATTTTGTATATAACATAAAATACAAAATAGATAAGCGCCAATCATACAAAAACTCTAGAATTCAGCAACATAATCTCAAAACAACTTCTAAGGAGACTATTAGTCTGCAGCATCTTAAAAAAAAACAATATCTAATAACACTCTTTAGTTAACATTATCTCTAAACAACGACCTCAATGAAATACTCTAAAAAAACCAAAGAACATCTTTTTGAATCAACAATCAGATAACTGTAAATCATCAACAATCTAAACAACAACCTTGAAACAAACTCAAAAGATCAAGTAAACAACAATATCTTCCCAAAACTGTAACTATAGAACCTACAAAACTAAACCAAGCAAAATGAGAGCCCAAACAAACTACAACCAAAACTAAAAAGAAATCTAAAAGATAGTAGAAAAGATTAAGAGAACCAAAATTACAAAACCTAAAACAATCACAGAACAAAAAATATAAACAATCTGATGCAATACAAAGAGCAAAAAAAATCTCTAATATACACCAGAAAAAGATTTGAAACTTGAGAGAGCCAGCAAGAGAAGCAACCTCATACATTAACAAACCCACCCAATCAAAACAAATGGAAATGAAAATAACATAATAATAAAATAAGAACACATCTAAACCCAGATCTAAAACCAAGAGACTCCATCAAAATTCAAAGAAAATAAAATCCTTGTAGGATTTTCTAAAACAATACTCTCAAGCAAGCAAATATGTAAGACAACTAAAAGAACTACACATATCTTACAATAGAGTATTCATCATCTAATTCTCAACAAACAATCTAGCCTCTCTCTGTTAAGAGGTTTTGAAATTCATTTGTGAAACCTATAAGCCACAAAAGTTCTAACTTTCACCAACAAAGTAATAAGTAGATAAGAACATTTTGTAACATTGTATCAAAGAATGTATTCAGTACATGTTATAAGATAGGTTTTTTTTTTCTTTCATAAAGAGAGTACTTCAAACTATTATCTTAGTATCCTTCACTATATTTCTAACCAATATACTACGCATTCGAACACAAAAATAAGGCTTAAGTGGGTTGAAAAAAGAAAAACTCTTTGATTCATGCCAATGAAAAAAAAATATCAAAGTGAGTGTCGCTGTAATAGGTGGTTCCATAAGTAGAAATCAGGATGACCATAGATTGAAGTAAGTGGTGGTGGTAATGGCCAGATAATCATGGTGACTAGCAATTAGAAATAATAATGACAATGTATTTAATCTACAATGTATTTGAAAATCATCCAAAATTTATAAACTTGGAATATATCAATTTTGAACAACATGATAAACTTTAAATTAACAAAAAATTTACAATGCATTTTGTTTTTGTTGAACAAAATGCCAAAATTTCAAAACCTAGTATTTTATTTGTTTTACTCAATTCATCTTCACAATCAACTAAATAATTAGATTTATTTTTAGCGAAAAATTAAATTTTTTTGTCAAATGCATTAATGCATTGGACTTTGCTGTCTTAGCTTCACTATACATTAAAGTTTGTTTTATTAAAAAATTAGGTTTATAGTGTTAATTTAACTTTTTAATTAATGCCTCATTGCATTAATTGACAAAACCTAATTAAAAAATTCAGAGTCAAAATATTCTTTAAAAAATTAATAAAAAAGATTTCAAATTATTTATTTTGAGATTTAATGTACCATATAAATAATTTATTGACAAATATAAGATAATTATCCCTATTCACTGGGTTCAAAAGGATGCACACTAATAATATAGGACATTGTGAAATGATATGAACCTATTTTGTACTAGAAGGAAAAAAAATCATGTAAAAACAATTTAAATAATATAAATTAGAGATGATATAATTTTATTTTAATTGCTAAAAACACTTAAAACAATTCAATAAGAAAGTAGGACACCATAAAAAAAAAAATTGAAGGCAAAAATTGTAAAAATAAACTATTCAAACCCAAAAGAAATGTAATAGCTGGTACATAAATTAAAAATAACAAAAATAGATCTAATGTTGAATAAACTATTATATCGACAACCTACCAAACCTCTCGGTAAAATATCTCTAAGAAAATATTAAGATGTGAGTTTAATAAATCAAACTCAATATATAATCATTAATTTTTTAGAAGAAAAATAGCAAGATATTTGGATATATAAAATAAAAAAAAATATGAATTAATATATTAATATATACTATCAAAAAGTGAGTGAGAGTTTGTCAAATTTCAATGAATTATGCAATGAATTAGGGTTGATATAATAATATCTATGATTAATTACTTAATAGATTAAATCAATGACAATCTATTTTGCATATTTCAATACAATCATTTCCAATCTATTATTATCTCACTATTACATGATCCAACAATCATTTTATTATACATTTACATTTTAATCTATTAGTATTTAGTCAGTTTTGTTAGAAATCTTGAAATTAAGAAGGTAAACATCATATCATGGGAATTCAATGATTTCCTACAGAGTCATCATTTGTGGCATAATCAACTCGACTAATTAATATTCAATAAGTTTCTACCAACTTATGTACAACAACAATCACTAGTATGTTACATTAATTTGATCATGATCTAGAATAAGAGAAAGAAATGCAAGAAGAGGTCACATTACATGTATATTCTCTTACGCTTATATAAAAAAAATCTATTAGATATACAAATGGAAACCAAACCAATGACTGACTAAGGGCCCGTTTGGGGCAGCTTATTTGGTGCGGTGGCGTTTTGAAAACACACATGACATGTTTGGGTAAATTGCGTTTTGGCAGCTTATGCGTTTTCAAAACGCTGAAACAACGTTTTCTCACCGAACATATCTAGGTGTAGTGACAAATTTCTAGCAGCGGTCTGACTTTTCTTAAAAAAAAAAAAATTGTAATAGTCACCGCCTCTAGCTTATCAATAGACTATTTTTAGTCAGTTTATCAGCAGATTATTCAATATGCTTCAGCTTTCTCAAACAGACCCTAAATTCATTTCTTATTGGACCACATACGAGACTTACAAACATAGCACTCAATTCCTATGTATTTAGAAAAGTAACACTGATATATTTCACTTTTTAAAAATTAAAATTGTGTTATCATATAAATTTAAATAATGATACTTTTGACATTATATGAAAATTTTGGATGATATAGATATGAAAAGTGGTGCTTATACGCAAGAAGGGTATATACATAAAAATTGGGTGATATCTATGTAAATGCCCCTATATTTAAAAAATAACTTTATTGTTGTATTCTTACTATATAGTTGTAATATATATATATATATATATATATATATATATTCTAATACTTGAGTGAACCAAAATGGAAAATAAAAATTTGAGATAAAATTATCATTAGTCTGAAGGTGTTAATTTATATATTAATTATTTTGCAAGTATTTATTTATTAAGTTTTTAAATTATTTTTTTATATTTAGGTAAGATCCAAATTTGTCCGAGAGACACACCTAAAGAATAAAGCCCGAGGAATAGAGCGTTGGAAATCAACAAAAGAAGGTGGGGGAGAGAAAAAGTGCAATTGCACAATATTCAATAGCGAAAATTGTGTAACCATTTTTCATGAAATAGATCTCATATTTATAGAAGGGGGTCTACACATGATTTCATACTTTATCCCTACAATGCATAGATACAGCTGGGGTATTTTAGTCCATGCTTGAACTCGGCACGCGCGACCGTGAAATGTGACTGATTGGCCTTTCAACTAGTTGATTGACAGGCCAAGAGGCTGGGCGGCTGAATGGGGCTAGACCTGCCGGCCATTCTTTGAGAGCCCAGATCCTTGCCCTCGGGGCTTTGGGAACCATCACTTATTCCTTATCCTTTCGACTTTGTTGGTGGTGGTTCGTCTTCTCGGATTTGATCGGTTGGGTTCTTAGGAGTTGCCCTCTCTTCTGCTTGAGGTGCGCTGCTTCTCTGACCCCAAGGTCTGTCCAATCGGGGAAATATTTCTGGGCCATTGATGGTAGAGCCTATTAGGTCGTGTCGTCCTTATTATTGTATGTGGGTTATTTTTGTGATTCATGTTGGCTCATTTTTATGTACATATTAAGTTCCTCAAATTTTCTTGCTCATTTATTGTGATGACTGCAATAAACACAACGAAAATTTTATTATAGGGAACTCCAAGATAAAACAAAGGCAAAGCAAATCTTATATCAACATTCATTTATTGACATCATAAATAAACTTCTTTTTGAGTTAATGTTCATTTTATAAGAAACTCCAGAGGCTACTTAGTCATCTATAATTTGTTTCTCTCATGGATTTCGGTTTGTCTTTCACATTTTTGTTATGGAGAAGGGACTTGATTTTGTGTTGAAATTTGCTGATAATGCTAGGATGTTCGCCACTATGGGGATCAGATCACGTTGTTACGAGGGTGCACCCTCAAGGAAGAAGCTGACGAAAAGGTCAAAAAAAGTAGAAGGAAAAGTGGAGGAGTCACCTGATTTGGTTCTTGGTGGGCTGGAGAGGGCTCTCCTTCAATCATCTGCTGTGGGTATCCCACTGTCGTCCTATATTCGATGGGTTGGTAGTGAGAGTCGTACGCCCGACAGTATGGGGTTGGCTGACAATCTTCCATCCCATGATGCGAACCGAAGGACGTGGGCTAAAGCGAATCAAATTCTAGGTAATTAGTTCCCTCCTTTCTTGTTCTTGCTCGATTTTTTTTGAACGCTTGTTGTTGATGCTCTTTTAGCAGACATAGACCGCATCGCGGAGCAACTGTCGGCAGATGTCAGTGACCCAATCCTTCACACGGTTTTGGGTTCCAAGGGACCAGTCAATGGTGGGAGAGAAGTGTTCAACCATCCTGCTGAACTTGATGCGGGTTGGAGCGGCACTCTTGAGGTCCATTGGCTGTCTCATGGGACCCTGGTTTTCCATCTGGCTAAGCTGGAGGCGATTTTGGCATGTTAGGGCTGACACCTACAAGTCAGACTAGAGGAGGTGCGTGGAAGACTTCCACTCTTCATCGTAAGATTGCTGGGCTTCGGGAAGACGCATGTCACGAAGGTCAGCTTTGAGGCCGATCGAGTAAATTAATTTAAACTTGACGATCAGACTTTGTTTAGGAGTTTAGTTAGAAGGGGTTTAGTTCTGGCTGAGATGGTTGAAGTTCATTGGATAAATAAAACATTTGTTTTATTTTTCTTTTGCAAATTTGGATGTATGTGCTCGACAAGACGTCTGTCTTGATTCTTACGGACGGCATTTCATCTCATGTAGAACTATTATAAGCAAATTTCAGGGAACTTTTCATTTCAGGCTTTTTGATCTCTCTTGCCCTTAGCTTGCTGCCATTTTAAAATTTGAAATCAAAGCCTTAAACATTCTCATGCAAATTTTGAAATCAAAATTTTTGTTTAAAAACATTTTAATATTTCCTTGAAACTATTATAAAAATGTGTCACTAGAGTGCATGCCCACTAGTTCTCAATAATAGTGGAGCCCACATAGTTGGACCACCAGTGAAATTTACAAACATACCACTCAATTCTTATGTATTTACATATATTAACACCTAAACTTCACATTTTGCATACATTCCACCTTACCTATGCATAAAAGGTTGTATTTCACATTTAAAAAATTAAAATTGTGATGTCACAAAAATTAAAATAATGATATTTTTGATATGATATGAAAAAATTGGATGATATAGATATAAAAAGAGATGTATATATGCTAAATATGTATACATAATTGGGTGGTATTTTTGTAAATACCCTTATATTTAAATATATATATATATATATATATTGTTGTATACTTCTATTATATACTTGTAATATATATATTTTTAATTTTTTTTATATTTGAGTTTACCAAAATAAAAAATTAAAACTTGAGGTAAAATCATCATTATTTTGAATCTGTAAATTTATTCATTAATTATCTTGCATACATTTATTTATTAGATTTTTTAATATTCATTTTATATTTATTTGAGTTTCAAATAAAATTTGTACTTTCATAAAATTATATTTAATGTGTAAAATTACATTAAAATATAGATTTTTTTTTTAATTTATAAAAAAAAAATATAAAATTGATTGAAATGCTTGTAATATTATTCAGACTTTGTTTGAGCGGATGTTCAACTTCCCTTCGTCATTCGGTGAAGCAGCATTTCGCAAGCGTCCATCGAAGTTGTTTCGCAGAAACGACATTATTTCGCCGTTTTAAAACACGAAAATGTTTGATGAATCCTTAATGAAAATGAAATGCAACTCTTTAAGTTTGAATTATATGTTATTTTTTAACTAAGTCCACTTTGCTGAAATAAAATGTTGGTTCGCCCTAATGCGAGAGATTATGTGAAGGATGAATGCATTGGAGGACAATTATCAATGCCGCAAACTCAATTTCCAAACCTACTTTATAATTTATATCATTTCTAGAAGATTATTACTATTTCTTCGGAACTCTTCAATCAAGCTTAAAAAGCCCGTTGTTTCCCGAAATAAGCGGTTGATAAATGGCTTTAAATAAAAAAATAATTTTCTCACTTGAGAATCCGGCGACGGTAAATGGGAGGAAACGTGATTTGACAATTGACGCGCGGTCCAGATATATAATAAAAATGAGTAAAAGGTTGTTTACGTGGAAAAAATTAAGCACGCAGCGATACATACATAATGAATGTTATATGAAAAAAATATTATATAAAAATTTTATACGTAGAGTTACGTGCGGAGTTCAATGAAATCACGTCACACACGTGAATGTGAGAAAAAAAAATCAGTCAGGTAACACAGGAGAATATTTCTCGCGTTATATTCATGTGTTATTGTGTGTTATTCAAGTGTTATTAACGTGTTATTATGTTATTATAATATCAGGAATATTCTCAGAATACAATAATACATGAATAACATATAATAACACTTGAATAATACATGGAATATTCCCCTGTGGCGTGATTTCATTGCACTTGCAAATAAGTTTTTTCAGGTTATATAGAAGTTATATCGGCATTATATTCGCGTTATATCCTTTGTAACCTCCATGTAACTTCTATATAACATACCTGAACTTACAAATAAGTTTCGCGCTTCTGTTTTCACATATATCTAACTTACATGTAGTTTACATGGAAGTCATATGGAGGTTACAAGAGATATAACGCGAATATAACACTGATATAACACACATATAACCTCCTTTATGCACAAAGTGTTGCGTACGTCTAACGTACGCAAATTTTTTTCGCGTTTGCGTAAATACCACTCAATTTTTTCCTATTTACTTTTGTAATATTTATATTACCTAAATCTTTCATATCACATAAAAAATATCTTCATTTTAGCTTAAAAACATGAAACACAACTTTTCATGCATTTTTGAACGAGACATCTAAGAAAAGAATAAATTTTAATTATTAGATTTGTAAATATAAAAGAATTGAGTGGTATTTATGCAAACCTTGCTTAAAATTTTTGATAATTAGTTAAGAAATTCTGTAATGCAAAATTTAAATTTTAATTTTAAAGATGAATTTAACTTAAGCTTTTAATAAAAATAATTAAAAAGAAATCATAATATTAGATGTGCCTTGAGATGAATATAATATATAAAAGAATATTATACTATAAATTATTTATTTTTTTAATATTATCTAAAAATAAATATACAAATTATAAATATACTAGAAATCATAATTGTTAAGATTTGATGGCGGACCACATTTTCAGCACGTAATTTATATAAAATATTTATTTTATTTTAATTAAATTCTTTTTTTTTTGTTTTTTTTTGGGCCGTATTAATCAAAAGCGAAGATATGGGTTTAGATTAACGTAAAAAAGGCATGGAGGAACACCGAAACGCCGTTTTACAGAGGCGCCGCGCCGCGGTATGGGACTTTCAGAACCAATGGCCGAGCGGTTTCCCTGGGCGGGGAAAGCCGTCGAAGCCGGTCTTTGTCTCCCTACCTCTCTCTCTCTCTCTCTCTCTCTCTTCATTCATTCGTCTATAAATAAACTGCTCTCGATCACAACTTCGCATATTCAGCGTAGAAGAAAGAAAGACGTGAGAGAAAAGAAGGAAGAAGAAGAAGAAGAAGAAGAAGAAAGAAGCAGAGAATCAAAAGCAATGGCAAGCACAGCTGGTCAAGTTATAAAATGCAGAGGTTCGTCTTGCCATTTTAAAATTTGAATTTAGCCTTTTGCTCCTGTAAAGATTCAACCTTGGTAGAATTTAGTAAATTCGGATTTGTTAAATCCATCCCCTTTTGGATTTACTAAATTCGAATTCAACATGAATCAAAGGTAAAATTCGGGCCATAAGGTGTTTGGCAATCAAATCCGATAAATTTTTCCACGGAGCTTTCATGGAGATGAAGGTCTTCGACGGGGAAACAAATCCTTTAAATCCGACTCTTTTCGGATTTATTATGGGATTTACATCTCAATGCTGGAAGAACCAGAGAAGAAAGCGACGGAACACAAAACAATTAGATTTAAGGGAGCTTTGTATTTAAGTTTGATTCTTTTGATGTTTGGTTGGATTTACGTTAAATCCAAGCCTAAATTCTTTTAATAATATGCTGTCAAACATTCTCTAAATCTGAAATTTTATAAATCAAGGAAACGCATATATTTTTTTTATGTTTGGCTGAATTTAATACATCCTACTAACAAATCCTGTTAATTGGGCGCTGCCAAACATCCTGTTTTTCTCAATCACGTCTTGTTAAAAAAGCTAATAGAATGATGGTCCTATTTGTCAAAAAAGGAATGCTTTTTTATAAAAAAAATTGATGTTTTGGTTTGCATTGAACAGCTGCAGTGGCATGGGAGGCAGGAAAGCCACTGGTGATCGAAGAGGTGGAGGTGGCGCCACCTCAGGCAATGGAGGTTCGACTGAAGATCCTTTTCACTTCCCTTTGCCACACTGATGTCTACTTCTGGGAAGCAAAGGTTTGTCTTTTTTTATTTCATAAAATTTCATTTGCGATCAAGTTTTTATTTTTCCTATATTCTTCTTTACATCTAAGTGTAAGGGCTTATGGTTATGGATGTTTAATGCGGTTGGTTCTGAAACTGCAGGGCCAGACGCCAGTCTTTCCGAGGATCTTTGGCCATGAAGCAGGAGGGTATGTTTCAAAATTATATATCATTTTAGCTTTGAAAATTATATTTCATAAAATCTCTTATGCTTTTTATGTATAATTTCCTTAACAAATGGAAATTATTTTATAATTTCATAGTAGGTGTTTGAGTTCAATATGATTAATAGGCAATTGAATTTACTTTAAAAATATGATTTTTTTCTCCATTTTCAAAGCCAACTCTCCAAAAAAAAAAAAAAAAAAAAAACTTAATTTCTCTTCCGTCAAATAAAAGAAAAATTTCACTCAATTTTTATTAACCAAAAAATTAAGTGAAAATTTATTTCATTTCAATCCTTTTTCTTTATTAATCTTCATTTAATCTTAATTCCCAGCGCATCAATCCTTCAAACCTATCTGAACCTTTAAAATTTTGATTTGATTTAGAAGATTTCTTATTAGTGATTTCAGTGCTTAGAGGATAGCGCTATTTCATTTTCGCAGGCATCTTCTTCTTACAAACAACATGGGAGTTTTTTGTTTGAATGAATTAGAGAGAATCTAAATTCATTCTACTTACCATTTCATAATCAGTGGTACTTAAATTTACTAAGAAAATTATAACACATTTACTGAATTCTGATGAAAAATAATAAGAGGAATTTAGAAACATTATGACAAGATTCACCTTAACTTAAAAACATAGAAAACAAATTGTTTGTCATCAATCAAACAAGAAATTTTTTTTCTTTCACTCAATTCCTCTTCGATAAAAAAGTAAAATTAAACTAAACTTATATACTCCCTAAATCAAATCCTCACAGTATTTCTTTCTTTCTGTACTGTGTTAATCACAGAATTGTTGAGAGCGTTGGTGAGGGCGTGACTGATCTTGCTCCTGGAGATCATGTCCTCCCTGTCTTCACTGGTGAATGCAAGGAGTGCGCGCACTGTAAGTCCGAGGAGAGCAATATGTGCTCCCTGCTGAGAATCAATACAGACAGAGGAGTCATGATTAATGATGGTCAATCAAGGTTCTCCATTAATGGCAAGCCTATCTATCACTTCGTTGGAACCTCAACTTTCAGCGAGTACACTGTTGTTCATGTTGGTTGTGTTGCTAAGATCAATCCTGAGGCACCGCTCGATAAAGTATGTGTTCTTAGCTGCGGCATCTCTACAGGTCAGACAGTTCCATCAGATTTTTATTTTTTAATTTTAAGCATTTTGGACAGGTTTGTGAATTGAATTTTTGAAAGCACATTTTAGTAAAGGGGGTTTAGGTGATATTTGTTTTTTGGAAGATTTAGATACATACCACTAAATTCATAAACTTTATTTTTTTTGCATTTTTACCACCAAAATATGTTATTTTCACATAAAAAATCCCACTATTATGGCTTTAAATGGTGGAATACACCTTTAGTTCTAGAACTGAGTTCCAATTAATTCTTAAGCAGTTAATACCAATCAAATTGGCCACAACTGTGCTGAAATCTGTACTCTTTTACTGATTCTGTTTATATCTTAATTTAAAGGCCTTGGTGCTACTCTGAATGTTGCCAAACCACCAAAAGGCTCAACTGTTGCTGTGTTCGGTCTGGGAGCTGTTGGGCTTGCTGTAAGTCTCCATCTTCATAACAATGAACCCATTTGAAATCGCAACCACTCATCTTTTTGTTTCAGCCATACTAACTTTCAAATACACATATCTGAAATGATTAGGCCGCAGAAGGGGCTAGGATTGCTGGAGCCTCCAGAATTATTGGAGTGGATTTGAATCCTAAGAGGTTCAATGAAGGTAATACATCTATTATCAAATAAGCTCCCAGTCTACCTCATCAAAGTTCAGATTTTGTCTGATTTACTGTAAAAAGTTGTTGCTTAAACTCTGCTTTTTATATCTGCAGCGAAGAGATTTGGTGTCAATGAATTTGTCAATCCAAAAGATTATGACAGACCTGTTCAGGAGGTTTGTATTTACCACCTCTGAAAAACATTTATGTATCTTATAAACTTTTTATGCCATGAAAAGATAAAAAAAGATATTTATAAATTAATCTTGGACATTATGTTTCATTAGGTGCTTGCTGAGATGACAAATGGAGGAGTTGATCGGAGCATTGAGTGCACTGGGAATATTACTGCCATGATCTCTGCTTTTGAATGCGTTCATGATGTACCTATTCTGAATCTCTTCTCATGCTTTATGAAGCAAACCGGATATCCAATTATCAGAATTCTGAACTTCAAAATTTTGCAGGGATGGGGTGTTGCTGTTCTGGTGGGTGTGCCTCACAAAGATGCTGTCTTCCAGACCCACCCCTTGAATCTCCTCAACGAAAGAACACTCAAAGGAACCTTCTTTGGAAACTACAAGCCTCGCTCTGATATCCCTTCTGTCGTGGAGAAGTACATGAGCAAGGTATTTCTACGCATTCTATCATTTTGTACTGTGTAAATGTTACATTTTGGTTAGAATCCTCATTTCTCATAAGTGAAAACTTGGACTGGGTGTAGGAGCTGGAGCTGGAGAAGTTCATAACTCATGAAGTCTCTTTTTCTGAGATCAACAAGGCTTTTGACTATATGCTGCAAGGGGATGGCCTCCGCTGCATTATTCGCATGGATGCTTGAAGAGTTTTATCCTTTGTTTTATGTTTTTTGGATTTGGTGATTAATTTTGGACATCATATTGTTGTCTTCGTTTTGTAGCAAAGTTAAGTTTCGTGGTTGTGTCGCTATGTATGTTACTATGTTTACAAAAGCATAAATATTTGTGGCTTCAATTCAGCAAGGTTTTCCAATTTGAATAGTGAAATACATGCGCATTTAGTGAGCGATGGATTGCTGATTCTTGTTTGCTATGATGGAAAGAAGATTAAAGAAAGATT
>NEWO01000382.1:568757-580156 GCA_003013225.1 Phalaenopsis aphrodite
TGGGCATGCTCCATTCAAAACAACCTGTTGAAGTGGTTGAGCTGAACTAATTTACCAAAATGGTCAAGTTGACCCACTTGGCAAAGTGATCAAGTTGAGTTCATCTGCCAAAGTGGTCGAGATGTAATTTTATAATTTTTATTTTTCTTATGTATATTGGGCATGGATCAAAGGGAAAGGGAGGACTCTTTCTTCGACTCGAACAAATAACCCTTTCTACAAAAAAATCATTTCTTCATCCTTCAAAGATCCAAGGAAGAGAATAAGAACAAAAGCTCTGGTAACACATCCATAATTTTCTTCTTCATCTTCTTTTTAAATATGATCTTTCTAGGGTTGTATGAACTTACGGACAATACATGACCCTACGTTTTAAAATGATTCAATATTCTAAAAGGTGCGGTGGACATGGAGTTATGCTCAAATCCTGCAAAGAATATCTCTTAGAGTAAGAAAGAATGAAGACTTAGAATGCATTACACCAGATAGTTCAAGGCGCAACAAATTAATGAGCTAAGGGAACAAATGTTGAAGGTCATACAAGAAATAGGAGAAGAAACATCTAGATCTCATTCTCAGGCAAACCTATAACACAAAGGATTGTCAAGCACGATGTGTTACAAATGAGACTTGCGAAGAGCAAGACCCTAAAGGGCTCTTAGATTGAGACATGAACAAGAAGAAGAAGAGAAGGACTTACATCCCTAAGAGAGAGCCTTCTAAATCCTCAAACAAATAAGCTATAACAAGAATAACAAGGCATAAACCATGGGAGAATAATTTCTTAAGAGAGATTGCGGAAGAAGACGAAAAGATGAAGTTCAATATTTCGTCTTTGAAATCTTATAAATGAAAGTCAACTCCTACCGAACATGTAATTATTTTTGAGTCAGCGGATGCTTGTTAAGGGTAAATGACACTCTAAATGTCATTTATTTTTCATAACGTTGAAAGAATCAGCTTTGCACTAATTCAACAACTTAGCTATGTATGTTACTAAGTTTACAAAAGCATGAATATTTGTGGCTTCAATTCAGCAAGATTTTCCAATTTGAATAGTGAAATACATGCGCATTCAGTGAGCGATGGATTGCTGATTCTTGTTTGCTATGATGGAAAGAAGATTAAAGAAAGATTGGACATGATTTGGAAATTAATTCTCTTTATGGCCAAAAAAAAAAAAAAAAAAAAAAAACGTTTTGCCGAGGAATAATTGCAATAGATGATGCACTATATATATTAGAAGCTTTGGAAGACTGTAAAATGTAACACATCCACCCAAATACGTACATAAACCAAAGCAAGACTTTCACCTGGGCATGCTCCATTCAAAACAACCTGTTGAAGTGGTTGAGCTGAACTAACTTACCAAAATGGTCAAGTTGAACCCACTTGGCAAAGTGATCAAGTTGAGTTCATCTGCCAAAGTAGTCGAGATGTAATTTTATAATTTTTATTTTTCTTATGTATATTGGGCATGGATCAAAGGGAAAGGGAGGACTCTTTCTTCGACTCGAACAAGTAACCCTTTCTATAAAAAAATCATTTCTTCATCCTTCAAAGATCCAAGGAAGAGGATAAGAACAAAAGCTCTGGTAACACATACATTATTTTCTTCTGCATCTTTTTTTTAAATATGACATTTCTCTGGTTGTTGAACTCACGGACAATACACGACCCTACGTTTTAAAATGATTCAATATTCTAAAAGGTGCGGTGAACATGGAGTTATGCTCAAAAACTGCAAAGAATATCTCTTAGAGTAAGAAAGAATGAAGACTTAGAATGGATTACACCATATAGTTCAAGGCGCAACAAATTAATGAGCTAAGGGAACAAATGTTGAAGGTCATACAAGAAATAGGAGAAGAAACATTTAGATCTCATTCTCAGGCAAACCTATAACACAAAAGATTGTCAAGCACGATGTGTTGCAAATGAGACTTGCGAAGAGCAAGACCCTAAAGGGCTCTTAGATTGAGACATGAACAAGAAGAAGAATAGAAGGAAGAATCTTACATCCCTAAGAGAGAGCTTTCTAAATCCTCAAACAAATAAGCTGTAACAATAATAACAAGACATAAACCATGGGAGAATAAATTCTTAAGAGAGATTGCGGAAGCAGACGAAAAGATGAAGTTCAATATTTCGTCTTTGAAATCTTATAAATGAAAGTCAACTCCTACCGAACATGTAATTTTTTTTGAGTCAGCGAATGCTTGTTAAGGGTAAATGACACTCTAAATGTCATTTATTTTTCATAACGTTGAAAGAATCAACTTTGTACTGATTCAACAACTTAGCTGCAGGATTCATCTCTTAATTCAGGAAATTCAAGCATGTATTTATTGCCCAATTTTCCAGCACGTATAAACCACCAAATAACTCTTAGGCTCTTTTGAAGATCCATCAGGAGCCTTCAGAAATCCTTAGAAATTTTATCACTCACCCTAGTGGGAGATGCTAGAAGTTTGAGATCATGAACCTGCTTTCACTCATGCAGCCATGGTCTAAGAGCTGTGTGAAAGTCCGTTCAGATACACACTTAGTTTACAAAAGCTAATAAACTTAATAAAAAATTAGAGCTCGCAAATATTCACAAGCTTGTAATTCTCAGCATGGCTCCTCCAAATCAATAGAGTCCAAAAAAAAAGTTCCATAATCAGCCCCGTGAAGAGCAATGGAAACCTGAGAAATTGTTTTGGTAGGAAAGACTTCTTGGATGCTTCTGATAAGCGCTTTAAGCGACAGGAGAGAGAAGCTAGTGACATAAGACTAGTTAAAAGAAGACCAAAGCAGAGCTCAGAACCACCTTGATTCCCTCCAAACAAAGTTACACCATTGAGAGTGTCGATGGACAAAGTTGTCGAGGCCATTTAAAAAATGACCTCTTTAAGAAGGCAATCTAGATGAAGGCAGGAAGCTACGTGCTTCAACCTAAAATATATTGCACCTATCACATGGATCATGGTCATGATATTGAAGAGTGTCGATATCTCTACAATCTAATTGAGGAAGTGATAAAATAAGGGAAGTTCAAGGAATTTGTGGACCCATAAATCAACACACAGATAGATAAAGGTGCTTGTCGAAGATGTCAGCAAACTACTTTAATGAGATTGATATATGTCACTAAATCCTTGAGAAGTTCTTACTTGAAGCAGTTTAGGGCAGAAAAATTCCACTAAGCCACAATGGCCAAATGAGCAATGCTAGTCTGTACTCTCATCAATTTTACCGATTTTGATTTTCGTACTGGTGGAAATCCTTTCAATGATGCTATCATAGTCACCATGATAATCTTTAACTACTGGACTAGTGACAACCTAATAGATACATATAGCTTAGTTAACATCCTCTTTAAGAGAGTCTTCAAAAAGATGGATCTCTTTATCGATTAACTTGTATTAAATCAATGTCCCACTTTACGAATTCCTTAGAGAAATGAAGGAGATGTGTGAAATGAATGCCTTGACCATAACCTTGGGGAATGGAGAAGATAGTACACGACCTCGATTGACATCATCAGTGTCAATGCTCAGTGCATTCAACGTCATCTTCGAGAGATCGATGTTGAATACCTTCAAGGTAGTAACATCCACTTACAATTTTTTTGGGAAGTTCTGATGTGAAAGAAATACGAGGTGTTGTTTTCTATGATTTGTGTTATCTTGGTTATTTGTAACATTTTTATGCTTTTTCAGGGTATTTATGCACATTTTTATAGGTTGCAGGAGTGCAAGTTAAAAGGGCAGCATTTGAAGCAAAAAGAACATAAATATTTGTCTGGCGGCTCGGCGTTCAAGTTGAAAATCTGACACTTAACAAGCTTCTTTTGATTAGGTAAAAATAGAAAAGATGAAAACTCAATGCTCCACTCAGTGATACAACTCTTGAATAAGACCCATTGACCCAAGAAAAATATGTTGAGATTTTCATACCTATTTTACATTGTTTTTGATGATATTGCACTTTAAAGAAAGGTATTTTTGATGTTTTGTTGCAGAAATAATGTTGGAACAAAAGATGCAAAAAGCAGCGAATTTGGAGCGATAATGACCAAAATGTGAAGATTTGAATTAGGCATCGACGACGAGCCCAACGGCGCCGACGACGGACTTTTCCCGAAACTCCAGAATTAATTCACTTAGAAGGCCCGCCGATGGAGCCTTTGATGCTGCCGACGGCGAGCTCAGCGGTTATGTTCAACAAAGCATTGGATGAGGACGAATTTTGGAGGGGTGATTAGACAACTCTTGGGAAAACTCATCCACAACTTTAAAAGAAGATTTTGGCCAAAAATGGAAGAGGAGCTCGAGGAGTTGGAAGGTTAGAACAGCGTCCAAGAGTTCCAGTAGTGTGTAAATAGTCTGATGTGTGAGGAATTCTTCGAGAGATTGTAAGAGTGGAGGGAAAGTGAGAGATTTCTTCATCCTTGCCGCTTCGAAGAGGAATTCTGTGTGCTGTAAAGAAATGAAGAGATTCAGAGAAACTTCAAGGAGTTTTCTTGGGGAGAAATTAGAGGTAAGTTTATTTATTGTTGTAGTTTGTATGACTTTGTTTTTATACATGAATTCTCAATTTTGTTGTGTTTTCCCCATGAGATGTGAGTAGTTTTCTCTGTCTTTCTCCTTGTCTTGAGATTTGTGAAATAGTGATTTGAATTGGTGAAGCCATGAAAATGTTAAAGAAATTGTGATGATCTTTTCACTTCGATCTTAATTTACTTTCAATCTGACTAATTAATTTGTTAAAATATGTTGAGTTTTACAACTAAAGTGAAGATTACATCCAAGATTCAGGGAGGTCAAAACCCTTGGAAGTTGGGTACAAATAAATAGGGAAATATAATTATCAGACGTAGAATTGGAGATTTTAGAGTGACAGACTAAAATCCCCAATTCGGTCCTATCGTTTGGGTGCTGAAGTGTAAATATTAGCCCTCAGGTGAGGGGAACGTGGGAGCTCCAAAGTGAGAGCTAGTATCCTCCCAGCCTAGTCGTAGATTCAGTCAATAAGCGTAGGATTAGTCAATGTTCTTTATGCCTGGACCAAAGGGTAAAGAATAAGTATGCTCCTATTTGGCACAATACAAATTGAACTGATTCACTTTATCCATTCACTATAATTTCTTGACAAGGAGAATGCTGCTTTCTTATATATTGAATATCACATTAAAAACCTCATTAGTATAATTAGTTATTTAAAAGTTATTAAAATTTACATATTAGATTGTGCTCAACTTGGATGAAAAATGGGGAAAGAAGTGAGATTAAACTAAGATTAGGCTCATCTTGGATGAAAAAAAGGAAGGAAATGAGAATAAACTTATTTTGGGTGAAGAACGGGGAAGAAAATGAGATTATGTTCCGTTTAGGTGAAGAATGGTGAAGGAAACTGAGAGGGGGCTTAGTTTGGGTTAGAAGAGGGGAAGGAAGGGATTTTGATTTCAATTAGAAGAGGGGAAGGAAATGGAGACCGAGTTTGGTTTGGGTGAGAAGAGGGGAAAGAAATGGAGAATGTGTTAAGAAATGGAGAATGTGTTGAGGAAATGAGAAAAAAAGGAAGGCAATGGAAAATTCATCATAATTTCCTAATCCACAACATACAAGGTTTAAGGAAAAAAAAGAACAAGGGTTGAGTGGTTATACCTTCGCTTGAGGAACCCTCAAGTACCTGGGATGGAATGTCCTTCGCTCCCTCTTTAAAGACATGTCTCAATTTAAGTATTGGTATGAAATGAGTGGTGAGGCAGTGAAGAGATAGTTTGGTATTTGAGAGGAGATAAAGAGAAGAGAGGGGGAAGACATTCTTTTGTGAGAGGAAAGGAGGGGGAGAGAGTTTGAATTTCAACCAATAGGGAGGGAACAAGGGGATAACGAAAATTTTGGGTTTGAGAGTGGTTGGGAAGGGGGCAATGGGAAGGAGAGGTTTTGGAGGAGTTTGCGGGAAATTTTAAAAAAGCTGGAATTATAAATTTGAGTGGTTTGTTAGAGTGATTAGGGTAAAAGCACTAGTATAGATCATTTTGAAGAGAATAAAATAAGGAATTTAGTGGTCTAAATCATTTTGAAAAAGAGGCCCCAAGCCCTAGATATAGCCAATTGAAATGACTAGGTGGTTACAAGGTAGTTATAATAGTTATGACAAAAATTTTTTGACTTAGGCTCATTTGATAGAAAAACATATGTGGAATTGAACGAAAAAATTTGTTTTGGCCAACACGTTCGTTATCTCAAGATATTTTAGGTCAAAGTGGGCCCAAATTCTTGGAGCGAGAAAACTGGTGGACTTTGAGTTGAAGTTTTTAGTTAGTTTTATTAGATGAATTTAAAGATATTTTAATTTTGATAAAGTCTTTTTGAAGTTTGATTCCATTTTGAGCTGATTTTGTGTCAATTATCTATAAATTATTTTTTTTTATTATCAAAATTATCATTTTCTCTCTCTTGATTAACATCGGTTCAACAGGCCTCCAAACGTGGTTCAACTTAGAGGGTAAGGAGGTTAATTTGAATGATTTCAATGATACGGGTGATACATTGAAGTCCGTTTTGATAAATAATGACTTCGTGAAAATGTTATATGTGAGACCATTTTTGATGCTTGAAAACTTTAAGTGAACAATTTTGTGTAAAAACGTTATTTGGTGACCACTAAACTAGTTTGCATACTCCTTATATGTTGTTATGAAGATTATATGACTTACAAAATGTAATTTTGAAAATTGGATTAGCTTGTGGAGAAAAAAAAGTTTTGGGCTAGCGGATCACTTTGCATGCATAAAAATCTGAACCGAAGAATTTCATGTAAAAAAATGTTTTAAATGATCATCAAACTCATATGTTCGATCTTTACGTATGATAATAAGCGTCATGCAACTCTTAGAATGAAATTTTTTGCTCTACAATATTCTTGAGATAGAAACTGATAATTTCAAGATTTTTATTGATTAAGCCGATTTTAGGTTAATTTTAGGGTTTATTTAAAATGGGTTATATTTTTTGTTATTTTGGTTAATTTCAATTTTTATTAAGTTAAATTTCAGTTTTATTAAATGTGGGTTTAGCTTAAGATTATGTTCAAGTGAAATTCAATTTAAATACAAGCCAAAAAATAGGTTGGCCAAAAAATGCGGTCAAAATAACAACCTTTGTTTGAGTAGATCTAAAACTAAATACATGGAATGCAATTTTAATGGTAGTAGATCAACCGGCTGAGTTGTAACTATTGATGATTAAATCATTAAAAGGTTTGAATTTCTTAGATATCTCGAGTCTATTGTTCGAAGACATGGTGATATAGATGGGGATGTTATTAACAAAATTCAAGTTGTTTGGTTAATGTAGATGAATGCATCGGGCGAATTATGCGAAAAAAAGCACCACTTAGACTTGAAGGAAAATTTTATAAGATGGTGGTAAGACATGAAATGCTTTATGGCACAGGATGTTGGCCATTAAAAGAGAAGCATAAAACTAAGTTAAGTGTTGTTGAGATGAGAATGCTTAGGTCCAAGAGTGGCTTGACACTTGAAATAAAATGCAAAATGAATGTATCCGTCATCAAAGGGTCGGTGTACCTCCAGTGGAAAACAAGATTATAAAGTCATCTTAGATGGTTTGGTCACATCAAAAGTCGACCATCTGATGATCTGATTAGGAGAGTAGATGATTTAGATTCAACTTATATTAAGGAAGACAGAAGTAGATCTAAAAATACTTGGGCATATTGTATAAAAAATGATCTTAATTTATTAGGATTAAATGAAAATATGCCACTCAATAAGACAAAATGGAGAAAAATGATTCATGTAGCCCACCCCACTTTGTGAGATAAAGAATCGTTGTAGTTGTTATTGTATAAATTGACAAACAACTACCAATTTGATAAAAAAAACATTAATATTAAAATAATAATAAATTTAATTGTTCTAGATTTTAAATTCTTTTTGTGCTAAATTTCTCACTTAAGAAACTATAAATAAATTAAGATTTCAATTTTATTTAATTTTTTTAATAATATTTATATTCTTTTATGTATGGCATATCGAAAGATTTAAAATAAAAATTGGACGCCATATGGAGAGATCTCAGACCAATTTTCTAAAAGGCATAAAAATTAAACTAATATTCGATAAGATTATAGATATCAAAAGTCAATTTTAGATAAACTATTTAAGGTTTTTTTCTATTCAAAAATATAAAAATCTGACTCAATTAAAAAAATATGCATAATCCTGCTCCAATAACTGGCTATTTTGTATTTATTTCTAATATATGTATCTTGAAATGTTTACATAAATAACACATTTTTATGTTAAATTTCATAATCTTTCATGTATGATATAACAAAATACATAGTATAAAAAATGGACGTATTTGGAGAGATATTTAATATATTAATATATATATAAGAATCTTGTTGTATATTTATGTAGATGCCACATTTATATATNCAAACAGGGGCATGAATGTCATTTAACCACCAATAAGTTGGTCTGAATAAGCTGCCCCAAACAGCAAGCCAGATTATTCTGATAATCTGCAGATTATCAGATTATCAGAATAATCTGCTTATCAGCAGATTATAAATAATCCACAGCTGCGCCAAACAGACCCTAAATAAATATGCATAATCCTGCTCCAATAACTGGCTATTTTGTATTTATTTCTAATATATGTATCTTGAAATGTACATAAATAACACATTTTTATGTTAAATTTCATAATCTTTCATGTATGATATAACAAAATACATAGTATAAAGAATGGACGTATTTGGAGAGATATTTAATATATTAATATATATATATATAAGAATCTTGTTGTATATTTATGTAGATGCCACATTTATATATATATTTTTTCTATTTAAAAGAATTTCACAAGAATAAATCGTGCGCCTTTTTTTTCATCTATAAATAGGCTTCGTCGCTGAGAACTAATTATACAAAAGACTGATAAGTTCTGCAAATTAAACGATCGGTGATGGGTCAAACCTTTAGCTCAAGTTGCTACTATCCGGCATTAGAAAAAGTGGGAGTTGATGAGAAAGTTCCTCATTCTAAGCTGAAGCCGATACTTCTGAACAAGCCAACGGAGGATAAAAATTGTGAGATGCCGTTGCCGATATTGCATAACTTCTCAGTTATGTCTCGCCGGAGTGTCCTTTGAGAGTACTAAAATGAGAGGAGTTCCGTGGCTGATTATTTGATGATTGTATTAAGCTGAAGAAAATGAATTCAGTTTTTTTTCTTTTTTGCATTTGTACGAGTGGGTGAAACAGTAATTGTTTTCAGCGTGGAAGTTTAGGGTTTATTTATCAGCTTATGAGGAATTGGTTATTTTATGCAGAATCTTTCTTGTTTTTTTTTTCTTTTTCTTTGAAAGAGATGAAACATTCATATGATCGATGCAGTAAAGATTATCTAAACTCATGAGGCTCTTAACTCTGGCTTCTACAGTCTATAGATATAATCAAAGCTCACTTAGCTCTCAACCTCGTTCTCTATGACCTACAAAAGCCATCTCAGCTTATGTAGCTCCCAACTCTAGCCTTCACGGCTTACAGACATTATCAAAACTCAAGAAGATCCTAATTTTGGCCTCAATGAGTTACATGCACTATCTCACTTCATGCTGCTCCCAACTTCGGTTTCTATAGCCTACAAATGCTAACTCAGAATATGCAGTTCCCATCTCAACCTCTGTGGCCTACAAATGTTTTCTCGGCTCATGCAGTTCTCAAATTTGGTCTCTTTGGCCTCCACATGTTATCTCAACTCATGTAGATCTCAACACAGACCTCTATGGATTACCGACGTTATCTAAGCTTAAATAGCATCCAAATTTGGCCTATATGTCATACGTTCATTTTCTCAACTCATGCAACACCCAAATTCAACCTGTATAGCCTACAAATGTTATCTCAACTCTTGTAGTTCCCAACTTTGGCCTCTACAGCCAACGAACATTATCATAGCTCATGTAGCTCCTTTCTCTAGTCTTTGTAGACTATGAACATTATTGTATCTCCCTACCATAACCTATGTGGCCAACTGACACTCCTGAAGAAACTATCTACAACCCACATGACCAACTATTTCTATAACTTTGAACTACAACCTTTACGAATATATAGAATTACATCAACTGTCAACAACATTCACGATAGAATACTGTCTTCATAGAAATCAAAGATGACCTACATGACATGTTATGACTATTTTTGTTGAAATATAGTTGGGCATTAAATTTATAATTCCATCATCCCTAACTAAGGAGAAGAGTTGGGATATATTCTCATAATTGACCAGTGGATTAACTCAGCATATGTAGCTCCTAACTCAGCCTTTTTGGCCTATAAATGTTATCTCGGCTCATGCAGCTCTCAAATTTGGCCTCTATGGCCTGCACATGTTATCTCAGCTCATGTAGATCCCAACTCAACCCTCTATGGCATACAAATGTTATCTCAGCTTACAATGAATCTAAATTTGGCTTATATGTCCTATGTACATTTTTTTAGCTCACACAACATCCAAATTCAACCTTTATAGCCTACAAATGTTATCTAAATTCATGTAGTTCCCAACTTTGGCCACTACAACCAACGAACATTATCATAGCTCACGTAGCTACTATTTCTAGTCTTTATAGACTATGGACATTATTGTATCTCCCTACCATAATCTATGTGGACAACTGACACTTTTGATGTAACAATCTACAAACCAGATGACCAACTACTTCAATGACTTTCAACTACAGCCTTTATAACTAAATAGAGTTACAATTACTATCAACAATATTCACGATAGAATATTGCCTCCATAACAATCGAAGATGACCTACGTGGCATGTTATGACTATTATTGTTGAAATATCGTTGGGCATCAAATTTATAATTTCCTCATCCCCAAGTAACGAGAAGTGTAGAGATATATTCCTATAATTGTACAGTGAATTACTTCAACTAGGAGCGACCCTATTTGTAAGAAAGATATGGTCCATTCTAACCTACACCGAGTCTTAAGAAGTGCAAAATTTTTTCTAAAACCTCATTCTAGACTTAATCGGTTCGAGATGGACATAATCGGTTCCAAGGGACTCAATTTGATTTCTTTCATCATCATAGGATATGATCGTCAAGCAAAAACTTTGACTAACAATCTATGATTTGTCAAAACATTCTTGGTGGTTTCCTATTGAATTCTTCTATTACAATCTACAGTCATTGACCAAAGGAAAATATGTTGAGATTTTTATACCTATTTTATACTATTTTTGATGATATTACACATTAAAGAAAGACATTTTTGATGTTTTGTTGTAGGAATGATGAAATAGGGTCATTGGAGCAAAAAGATGCAAAAAAGAACAAATTTGGAGCAAAAA
>NEWO01000382.1:590576-605040 GCA_003013225.1 Phalaenopsis aphrodite
AGTTTTCTTTAAAAACCCAGTATCGATCCCACAAAGAAGCCGAGAACAAGTAAACAATGAAATACAAGAATTTTTAAAGAATTTTTACATTAAGAAAACTTTACTTAAGATCACAGCAATTATCTAAAGATAAAAATTAAGTTTACTAAATTCTACTTTATGCAAGTAAAAGTAAATGTAATGACTCATACAATATATAAAAATAAACTTTCTCCTTGCTAATAATCCATAATCAATATAGGATTTCAAAATTTGTTTAGAAACATAAATGTGGTATTGTGGCAAAAAGGAGCATACCTATTTCCTTACTTTCTTTCAAATTTTGCAAAGAATGTTGGGTAATCTAAAGTTTGTGTCTGCATGTATAGTAGCGTTGGGTAGGTTCTAGTTTCTCACTCCTAGATTATCCACTATGCCCTCTCTATAGGACCTACCAAGTACACTTAGTTTCAATCTCTAGACCAAATTGATAAAAAAATCTAGTCGTTCACCTCAGAAATAACAATTCTACACCCATCAAATCTTATCTCCTTATCTATTTACACCCCCTTTAAACGATCGTGACTGCTCTTTCCAAGGTTGAATATGATACTTACATGTCTAGAAATCTTAGCCCTTTCGGGTCTATAAGTTTCTCAATAGATTTTAACAATACAAGTTGTCAATTTATAAAGTAAATGAAGAACGGTAAAAATATCATCACAATTTTTAAGAATAAAAAGAAATTCCAAACAAAATCAAAATCACTCACTTAATTACTTCATAATGCAAGGAGAGTGAAAAAAAAAAACTACTCACGAATCATGAGGATAACAAAACAAAACATATTTATAAAACTCAAATCTAAAGTACAAAACTTAAGGACAAAGATATAAATACTTATCTGGAATGTTTCCCCAAGCACTCCAATGAAGTTCTCTGACTTCTCTGACTCCAACAACACTTACAAGACTCACAAACTCTAGAAATAACAAAGAATCACAAAGAGAACTTCTTACACACTTAACACACTTAACACACTTACACACTATGAGACTTTATAGATCCGACCATCTAGCCTCTTGGAATTAATCTATATTTATATAGCTTCAAAAATGACCAAGGGTTTCTTCAGACATCTCCTCAAAATTCAGCCTCATTCAATAAATCTTCTGGAAAACAACCGTGGCGCTTAGAAGCCCAACTGTCGCGCTTATGGGCTAGCGAATTTTTGCTTCGCCGGTTCGGTTGGTTTGGAACTTTTCTTCATGTTAGCTCATATTGCTCTTTTTTTATGTATTTTTGCTCCTTTTTACTCTTAAACTCTTTTTCTTGCACCTGAAACCAAAAACATAAAAATACCCTTCATTAAAGCGCATTATCCTAAAAAATTGAGCATAAAATGTACATAAAAATATATAATTTTAATGTGGATCAAATTGGGACTAGTGTTTTGGAGCTGTGTGAATTGTGATAATGTTTGTAGGTTATAGAAGCCAGCGTTAGAAGGTGCATGAGCTGAGATAACGTCTGCAGGCAATGGAGGCCAGAGTTGGGAGATGCATGAGCTGAGAAAGCATCCATAGGTTGCAAAGGTCGGAGTTGAGAGTTGCCTGAGCTGACAAGACATCAGTAGCCTGTTGAGACTAGAGTTGGGAGCTGCCTGAGATGAGATAATGCTCTTTTCTAGTGGAGGCTAGAGGTGAGAGATGCATAAGCTGAGATAACACAAGTAGGCCATTTAGGCAGGATTTAAGAGCTACATGAGTTGAGCTAACAATCATTAGTTGTGGAGGTTGGAGTTTGGAATCGCATAAGCTCAAGTAACCAAAATATGTCACAAAAGACAGAGTTAGGAGCCATTAGACCTGCAAGGGAGAGCTTCAAGAGTTAAAATATATTCTCCATTTTTAATTTATATCAATTGTATGTAGTTGAGGCGTCTTTGCATTTTTCAATGAGGTAGTCCATATTCCTTTCTTACGTGCTGAGAGACCTTTCACATACTTTATAAATAAAACCATACACCCTTTTTGAGAACAGAAATAGAACATGAATTCAAGGAAGACAAGAGCATAGAGGAGAAGGAGTTGAACCTCTATGTTTCACACTAAAGGTCTAGTGAATGTCTTCTGCTCCTATGGTCATCGATCATAATCGATCACAACTTGTTGACTAATATCGAACTCCATCGGTCACCAACTGTTTTTGTGGCCATATCAATTGCCCCTATTTTTAGGTGAGTTTGAATTCATTGTCTTTGAATATAAAAATCAAATATATAAAGGTTCGCAATAAAACTTAGCATATGTGCTATGCATAAAGAAAAATCATGAACCATTTGAAGCTCGTGCCTTATGAGGTTTATGTCTTTTTGAGGTTTGTTCCCACTTAGGATTTTGAAGTACTTACATCTTTTGATGCTTTTAATTGGATACCATTTTAGCTGCTTGATTTCATGCAGTTTTTCAAATTAAAGATGTATACACCACTAGCTTCTCATTGAGACATTCTTCTTTGTAGAATGTTATAGTGATATAGGTCGATACTATGTTTGTCATTTTTTGCAAGTGATTTTTAGTAGGGAATGTATACACTATTAGCTTTTCATTGAGATTTTCCTCTTGTACTAATCTTTTAAGGGGTGTGGTAGCTTTTCATTTACCTTTTGAGCTCGTCTTCTAGGGGCACCTTACCTTCCCATTGAGTCTTGCCTCCTAGGCTTGAGTTCCAGGAAAATTTGTGGAGATTTTGTCTACCCCAATGAATGTTCTACCCTTTTTAAGTTGTAATTTAAAGTGTTTAAGCTTGATGACTGTAGATTGTAATGGAAGAATTCAATAGGAATCCACCAAGAATGTTTTGACAAATCATAGATTGTTAGTCAAACATTTTTCTTGACGATCATATCCTATGATGATGAAAGAAATCAAATTGAGTCCCTTGGAACTGATTAAGTCCATCTAGAACCAATTAAGTATAGAATGATGTTTTAGAAAATTATTTGCATTTCTTGAGACTCTGTGTAGGTTAGAATGAACCATATCTTTCTTACAAATATGGTTGTAGCCAAACTCACTAGTGGTGTCTGACATCTTATTAGTAACTACTTTAGAATTTGTTGTCCCTCAACAAAAATATTTTTTACATAAGCTTGTAAAATTGCTAATATATCAAAATTTGAAGAGAACAACTCCCTAGTCCAACTAAAGAACTCCCTTGGTGTGGGGGTGGTGATGAAGCACATTTACTATGAAGATCTCCCCTTATTCTAGAAACAGTTCTGGAAGATTGATGTCTAAGTGAGATTTAATATGACTACCCTACCACAATTATGCGTAGGACATTAATACAAATGACTTTTTGAGACTACAAAGATGTTTTCCACCATTCTAATCGATGTTTTTTAGAATTTTTGTATGAATAAGATGTTGGAAGCCTAACCCACTCCAATCATGCCTAATATATTAATGTCAATGAATATTTGAAATTGTAGCAAAGGCTGCTCCCCTCTTCTAGGAATTCAAAGAGTTTATATTCATGAAAAGAAAAGCAGAATAACACATGTAGTACAATGTGTATAATTGGGAAGTGAAGTAGTTCGTGTATTAGATTTGAAGACTGTGTTGAATGTGAATTGATTCCCCATAAACGATGATAGAATGATATGCACCAGAAGATTTTTGGTGGAATAAAAAATTAATGTCTTTGCATTGCACAAAAATCTAAAATGCACTTAGGTAATTAAAGTGATAGGTACGATACACCTCAATTTTTATTTGAAAATATGTAGAAAGGAGAAAAAAACCACTATACCTAGCCTAGTTAAAGTAATCCTTAATATAATTATGAGTACATATGCTCACCCTCAGTGCTAAAGAAAGGGCTTGAAACTTCGAACATATGGTTAAATAATGCTTGCCGGAAGATTTATGATAGTGGAGTGATAATTAAGCACCTTAGGATTGCACAAAAATTTTACACATGCTTGGGTTAAAAAAGTGATAGGTAGAAGACACCTTAATTTTTATGTTGAAAATCCTAAAAAGGAGAAAGAAACATTCGGTCTCTCCTAGTTGAAGTAATTCATTGTACAATTATGGGAATATATCTCTACACTTCTCGTTACTTGGGGATGATGAAATTATAAATTTGATGCCCAACGATATTTCAACAAAAATAGTCATAACATGCCACGTAGGTCATCTTCGATTGTTATGGAGGCAATATTCTATCGTGAATGTTGTTGATAGTAATTGTAACTCTATCTAGTTCTAAAAGCTATAGTTGAAAGTCATAGAAGTAGTTCGTCATCTGGTTTGTAGATTGTTACATCAAAAGTGTCAGTTGTCCACATAGATTATGGAAGGGAGATACAATAATGTTCATAGACTATAAAGACTAGAGATAGTAGCTACGTGAGCTATGATAATGTTCGTTGGTTATAGTGGCCAAAGTTGGGAAAGACATGAATTTAGATAACACTTGTAGGCTATAAAGGTTGAATTTGGATGTTGCATGAGTTAAGAAAATGTACATATGACATATAGGCCAAATTTTGATTCATTGTAAGCTGAGATAACGTCTGTATGCCATAGAGGGTTGAGTTGGGATCTACATGAGCTGAGATAACATGTGCAGGCCATAGATGCCAAATTTGAGAGCTGCATGAGCCGAGATAACATTTGTAGGTCATACAGGTTGAGTTAGGTGCTACATTGCTGAGTTAATCCACTGTACAATTATGAGAATATATCCCCACTCTTCCCCTTAGTTAGGGATGATGGAATTATAAATTTGATGCCCAAATATATTTCAACAACAATAGTCATAACATGCCATGTAGGTCATCTTCGATTGCTATGAAGGCAATATTCTATCGTGAAATTTGTTGGCAGTGGATGTAACCCTATATAGTTGTAAAGGTTGTAGTTCAAAGTTATAGAAATAGTTGGTCATGTGGGTTGTAGATAGTTTCTTCAGGAGTGTCAGTTGGCCACATAGGTTATGGTAGGGAGATACAATAACGTTCATAGTCTACAACGACTATAGAAAGGAGCTACATGAGCTATGATAATGTTCGTTGGCTGTAGAGGCCAAAGTTGAGAACTACAAGAGTTGAGATAACATTTGTAGGCTATACAAGTTGAATTTGGGTGTTGCATGAGTTGAGAAAATGAACGTATAACTTATAGGCCAAATTTGGATGCTATGTAATCTTAGATAACGTATGAATTCCATAGAGGTTTGTGTTGGGATCTACATGAGTTGAGATAACATGTGCAGGCCAAAGAGACCAAATTTGAGAACTGCATGAGCCGAGAAAACATTTGTAGGCCACAGAGGTTGAGATGGGAACTGCATATTCTGAGTTAGCATTTGTAGGCTATAGAGACCGAAGTTGGGAGCAGTATGAAGTGAGATAGTGCATGTAACTCATTGAGGCCAAAATTGGGATCTTCTTGAGTTTAGATAATGTCTGTAAGCCGTGAAGGCTAGAGTTGGGAGCTACATAAGCTGAGATGGCTTTTGTAGGTCATAGAGAACGGGGTTGGGAGCTAAGTGAGCTTTGATTATATCTATAAACTGTAGAAGCCAGAGTTGAGAGCCTCATGAGTTTAGATAATCTTTACTGCATCGATCATATAAATGTTTCATCTCTTTCAAAGAAATAAAAAACAAGAAAGATTCTGCATAAAATAACCAATTCCTCATAAGCTGATAAATAAACCCTAAACTTCCACGCTGAAGACAAATACTGTTTTACCCACTCGTACAAATGCAAAAAAGAAAAAAACTGAATTCATTGTCTTGTTCTTAAAAAAATCATCAAATAATCAGCCAAGGAATACTTTTCATTTTAGTACTCTCAGAGGACAATCCGGCGGGACATAACTAAGAAGTTCAATATCGGAAATGGCATCTCACAACTTTTACCCTCTGTTGGCTTGTTCAAAATTATCGGCTTCAACTTAGAATGAGGAACTTTTTCATCAATTTCCACTTTTTCTAAAGCCGGATAGTAGCAACTAGAGCTAAAGGTTTGACGCATCAGCGATCGTTTAATTTGCAGAACTTATCAGTCTTTTGTATAATTTGTTTTCAGCGACGAAGCCTATTTATAGATGAAAAAAAAGACGCACGATTTATTCTTGTGAAATTCTTTTAAATAGAAAAAATATATATATAAATGTGGCATCTACATAAATATACAACAAGATTCTTATATATATATATATTAATATATTAAATATCTCTCCAAATACGTCCATTCTTTATACTATGTATTTTGTTATATCATACATGAAAGATTATGAAATTTAACATAAAAATGTGTTATTTATGTAAACCTTTCAAGATACATATATTAGAAATAAATACAAAATAGCCAGTTATTGGAGCAGGATTATGCATATTTTTTTAATTGAGTCAGATTTTTATAATTTTTTAATAGAAAAAAAGCTTATATAAGTTTATCTAAAATTGACTTTTGATATCTATAATCTTATTGAATATTAGTTTAATTTTTATGCCTTTTAGAAAATTGGTCTGAGATCTCTCCATATGGCGTCCAATTTCTATTTTAAGGGTACGTTTGAGACAACTTATTGCAGCGGTGGCTTTTTCAAAACGCCACTTTTAGTTTGGAAATCCCAATTCACGAGCGTTTTATAGAACTCCATTTTTATTTTACTATTAGACGTGGATCACGGGTGGGACTCTGCATTCCGCGTTTCATATATTCGAAAGACGACTTGCCCCTCTCGTCGCTTTCGTCGCTCCTCTGCCCTAATTTCACACGAATCTCCTTTGCCCTAATATTGCAGGAAGCGTAAACAGGTAAACACTCGTTTCCTCTCGTCGCTCCTCTCTTCTCCCTCACCGATCGAACACAGGTAAACAACATTTTTTTCTTCTTCTCCAGCACTGTGCTGCCGCTCCTCTACGTTTGTTTCTTTTTTTTTTCTTTGGAAGAGGTATTTGGATGAATATGCTGCATTAGGGTTAAAGAAATGTGGGACAAGATTGCGACACTTCAATGTTTTGCTAAAGAACCTCAAAATATGGTTAAAGAAATGTGAACGAATTTGGGATGAAAACTGTAATTTATTTTGGGTTTTCAGTTCCATAGCACTTGCTTTGATGTTCGAGAAATGCGAACGAATTTCTTGGTTTTCAGTTGATGGATTGGTTTTAACACGATTCTTACACCTAAATTTATATATCTTACACCTATATTTTATATGAAAATGCCATGGAAGTTGCCTGGCTCCCAAGCATCACCAATGGCTCCAAAGCTTTTAGGCCAGCTATTACTAAGAGCATTATATGCCAGCTTTTTGAGCTTGATGATGCGGCAGGAATTTGTTAAGCTTAATAATAATGATGCAATGTAATCCAAACTATAATATAATTTTGATGAAAATAATTTATCTTTAAAATTTTCTTTAAAATCTCAATTTCTGTTTACATACTATGCAAGTATACGTTTCACTCAAGTAATATAGAGCTCTAATGGAGTCCTAGATATCGATCCCTTAGGAAAGCTGTAAATATATATAAGCTAGTTATTTATATTCTATTATAATATAAAAACAAAGTGAAGTGCTAAGTTTGAAATTAAACTACTTACGTGACATACTACTAACTATGCAGATAAACGACTATAACAAGTAAATTAAACTAAATGCTAAACTTTTAAAAGTAAATTGTTGAAATAAAATAAAAGTTTTTGTTGACGAAAAGTTCAAGTATGAGAAAACATCGTTGCCTTTACAATGAAAATACGGCTTGTGAAGAGATTGAAATCATTTGTAAAATACTTTTAAAATTTTTTTTGTGCCAAATAGGAGCAATCCTATTCTCTACCCTCTTCCGAGCGCTATAAAGAACATTGACTAATCCGGAGTTTGGTCCCTAATTCCGTGGTTAGGTTGGGGGATACCAACTGTCACTCCAGAGCTCCCACTACTTCCTCCCCTGAGGGCTAACATGCTTACATTAGTTTCGAACCAACTGAACCAAATTGGAGATTCTAATCTGTCACCTTAAAATCTTCCAATTTTACATCAATCAAAGTATATTTCCCTATTTATTTGCACCCAATCCCATGAATGAAATACTCTCTCATGAAATCAAATGTGATTCTCCATTTGCTGTAGATATCATATCCTTTTTCAGAACATATAATTCTCAACATATTTTAAAGATTCAATTGGCTAGATCAAAAAGTAAATGAAGATAGAAGCTCAAATCATCACAAATTATTGTCATTTAAAACAGTAGAAAATAAAATCAATTCTTCACAAAACTATTTCTTTAAAGAATACTACTCAGAATTCATGAGAAGAATGTGATAAAACACTTACTTCATATATGAAAATAAGTTTACAAACAAAAGAAATAAAAAAATACAACTTATCTCACAATCCTTCCTAAGCTCTATATTTTGACGCATGATGCACCAAGCCCTCAAATTGGCTGTTTTTGCTCCAAATTTCGTACTTTTTGCCATTTTTGCTACAAATACCTAAAAATGAAATACCTGCAACAAAAACACAAAAATACATTTATTTAAAGTGCAATATCACAAAAAATAAACATAAAAAGGGTACTTAAAATAGTATATTATTTTTTTGGATCACTGGACAAGAAACTTATTGAATACATATGAAATTGATTTTTATTTTGAAGATTTACACACATACCACACATTATATGCCAGCATTTTGAGCTTGAAAAGAAGCATTTGAACTTTAATTTTAAGAATATTTTGTATCTTCATGTTCTTCAATCTTCACATTTATCTCGACTTTATGTGATACATGCGGAAAAAAGGTTACACAATCATTCAACAAGTAAGTCTTTCCTTTATGTATTAAATGTTTTCTTTCACCCTTTATTTTATTAGTTTTTCATGCTACATCTTTTAAAAATTTAAGTTTGAGGGAAAAAGAAAAAAAAAAGAAAATCCTTTTTAAAGAAAAGAAACTTAATTTTATTTTTCATCAATTAGCTATATTTTCAAAAAATTTTAAAATTTAACACGACCTTTGGTATTATAGGGTAACTTTAGATAACTATATTTGTGTTTCTAAATATATAGTAAACTTAAGTAAAAGTTTTCACTAATAAATATTAACTTTAGAGATTAAAATATTTGGTATGAGAGAATAAAACTATGTTTTTCTACTGTAAGTAAAAGAATTTGTAGTTTTGAAGTATTAAAAATCTTAGAGATTCATGTAAGAAGAAAAAAATAAAACTTTATGAAAAATCTTTAAAGCTAATATAAATTTATTAAGTAAAGGAATGTGAAAAGTTTTTAACTTTAATAAGAAGATAGTGAAGTTCAAAATCATTAAATACTATCTAGATATAGTAATCCTCACATATAAAAAAGAAAAGAAAATAAAATAATGAGGATTGAAAATGATCCTGAAAAAGAAAAGAAAAAGATATGAGGAGAAGCTTGAAGGGGTGCTTAATTAAAAATTCGCTTCGCTAAAATTAACTTAAAGAAGAAGGCTTGACTATATTTTCTAAACTTATATTTTAGTATTAGCATATTTACTAGTAAAGTTTCATGAAGTAATTTTTCATATGAATATTCTAAGTGATTTTAATATTAATAATTTGCAAATTTCCTTGAAAGGAATAAAGAATAAAAAATCTTAGACTTGGCTGCTAGATATTTTTATACCTTTAGTATTAACTGGAGTTATTTTACATTTTCCTTAAGTTATGCTATTAAATTTAGTGGACAAAAATAAGAAAATCTAGAAGTTAAAAGCTTTACCATGAGTCATATTTTTATGTAGTAAATGAGTTACGTGAGGACAAGTAACATTCAAGTTTGGGGGATTTTGATACAAAAAAAATATACATTTTTAGACCCATATTTTATACTCATTTTTTGTGATATTTCACTTTAAAGGAAGGTATTTTTCAAGTTTTATTGCAGGTTGTTGATTTTTAAGATTTTGAACAAAAAATAAAGCAAAAAAGATGAATTTGGAGTCAAAATAAAATTTTTGATGAATTGTTCAGTGCCAACGACACCGTTTTATAGAGAACACAAATTTAATTAATTGGCCACTAGTGCCGACGGCGCCAGTGTCGGTGCAGATCCTATTTCAAGAAGATTCGACGAATTTGGAGACTTTTTGAAAATTTTTGGGATGCACATATTGGAAAACCAACCTTAGGCTATATTTAGAGCCAAAATTTATCAGAAAAGGTCTCCTCTTACTCCTCGTCGCGCTCCTCCGCTCTCTTTCCACCCCTTCGACCTTCTTTCGCGACAATTCACACTCTTCACCCGATTTCCACGCCATTCCACACCATTAGTCAGTTATTTTCAGTATAGTTTTGAGTTATTGTGGTGAGTTTAAGTGTGAATTCTTCTATAAGAGTGTTGGAGAGGGAGAGAAGTGAGAGATTTCTTCTTCCAACATTTCCTAAAAGAGGCTACAAGAGATTTGCTTTGAGAAAGAGTTTCATATAAGTGTTGTTTGTTTATTATTATTGTATGAACTTTCTTTTGTATATAAAATTTGTATTTTTTTGTATCTTTTTCTTGAAGTCTGAGTAGTTTCCTTTATCTTTCTCCTTACTCTTAGATATGATGAAATGAATAGATAATTTGGATGTGCCAATGTTAAAATATAAAATAAATTGTGATGGTTTTTCAACTCCGTTCTTAATTTACTTTTCGATCTGACCAATTGAATTGTTAAAATATGTTGTGAAACATATGATCCAGAAAATGGAGTATGAGTTCGACAACAGAGTGGGAATCACATTTAAGTCCATGAAAGAGTAATTTGTTCATGGAATTAAGTGTAAATAAATAGAAAAATATACATTGTTGGGTGTAGAATTGGAGATTTTTAGGGTGACAAACTAAAATCCTCAATTCGATCTTAGTGTTTAAGAACTAAAGCGAGAGTTAGCCTTCAGGGGAAGGGAAGTGGGAGCTTTGGAGTGGGAGCCAGTATTCGCCTAGTCTAGCCACGGATTTAGGGACTAAACCTAAGATTAGCCATTGATTTTCTATAACACTAAATCAGGGTAGAAAATTAAAATTTCTCCTATTTGACACAATACAAACTTAAATCAATTATTTCATCTCATTTCACCAAAAAACTCATCGTAGTGAGAAAGATGTTTTTCATATTAGAAAACTTCATCACATAAACATAGTTTAGTAGTTACTATTTTAAACTTTACATTTAAATTTTGTTAGTAGTTAATATTTTAATTTTGATAGTAGCTTACACATTCAAAATTAGTGACAGTAATTTCATTTGATTTTTATGAATTTCCTAGTTAATTTATCATTTCAAATTTATACCTTGCTCGTGGGATTGATATTTGAGACTTAAATAGAAAGTCTTATGTCACTTGATAATGATACATATACTTGCGTAAAATCCTAATATTAAGTGCTTAACGTTGTTATTCATAAAATACCACATCAAATTTTTAGCATCGTTGTAAAGTGAAGTCAACTTTATAAAGTTTACACAATTATATTTATGGGATCAAGTTTTAGATTTTTTTGTAATGCTAAGAAATTAATCAGTTATTCCACTGTAAATCTTTTAGTGTATAACNATTTGCTTTGAGAAAGAGTTTCATATAAGTGTTGTTTGTTTATTATTATTGTATGAACTTTCTTTTGTATATAAAATTTGTATTTTTTTGTATCTTTTTCTTGAAGTCTGAGTAGTTTCCTTTATCTTTCTCCTTACTCTTAGATATGATGAAATGAATAGATAATTTGGATGTGCCAATGTTAAAATATAAAATAAATTGTGATGGTTTTTCAACTCCGTTCTTAATTTACTTTTCGATCTGACCAATTGAATTGTTAAAATATGTTGTGAAACATATGATCCAAGAAATGGAGTATGAGTTCGACAACAGAGTGAGAATCACATTTAAGTCCATGAAAGAGTATTTTGTTCATGGAATTAAGTGCAAACAAATAGAAAAATATACATTATTGGGTGTAGAATTGAAGATTTTTAGGGTGAAACTAAAATCCCCAATTTGATCTTAGTGCTTAAGAACTAAAGCGAGAGTTAGCCTTCAGAGGAAGGGAAGTGAGAGCTTTGGAGTGGGAGCCAGTATTCGCCTAGCCTAGTCACGGATTTAGGGACTAAACCTAAGATTAGCCATTGATTTTCTATAACACTAAATCAGGGTTGAAAATTAAAATTGCTCCTATTTGACACAATACAAATTTAAATCAATTATTTCATCTCATTTCCTTAAAAATCTCATTGTAGTGAGAAAGATACTTTTCATATTAGAAAACTTCATCACATAAACATAATTTAGTAGTTACTTTTTTAAACTTTACATTTAAATTTTGTTAGTAGTTAATATTTTAGTTTTGATAGTAGCTTACACATTCAAAATTAGTGACAATAATTTCATTTGATTTTTGTGAATTTTCTAGTTAATTTATCATTTCAAATTTATACCTTCCTCGTAGGATCGATATTTGAAACTTAAATAGAAAGTCTTATATTACTTGATGACGATACATATACTTGCGTAAAATCCTAATATTAAGTGCTTAACATTATTATTCATAAAATACCACATCAAATTTTTAGCATCGTTGTAAAGTGAAGTCAACTTTATAAATTTTACACAATTATATTTATGGGATCAAGTTTTAGATTTTTTTGTAATGCTAAGAAATTAATCAGTTATTCCACTGTAAATCGTTTAGTGCATAACATTTTAGTGTCTTTTTACTACGAATGAAGTCACATTCAACACAATCTTCAAATCTGATACACAAAAAACTACATTGCTTCCCAATTATACACATCATACTACAAGTGAAGAGTCCTCCTTTGCATTTCATGAATATATACTCTTTGAATTCCTAGAAGAGGGGAGTAGCCTTTGCTTCAATCTCAAGCAATCATTCACGTTAAAATACTGGGCATGATTAGAGTGGGATAGGCTTCCAACATCTTATTCATACAAAAACTCTAAGAAAAATTCATTTGGAATGGGGGGAAACTTCTTTGTATTCTCAAAAAGTCATTCGTAATAATGTGTTAGGTATAATTGTCGTAGGGTAGTCATACTATATCTCACTCGGACATCAATCTTCAAGAACTGTTTCTAGAATAATAAGAAATCTTTATAGCAAAAGTGCTTCATCACCACCCCCTCACCATAAGGGAGTTCTTCTTTAGTTAGACTAGAAAGCTGTTCTCTTCAAATTTTGATGTAATAGAGATTTTACAAGCTCGTGTAAAAAGCATTTCTGTTAAGGGACAAAAAATTCTAAAGTAGTTACTAATAAGTTGTCAAACACCAATCATGAGTTTGGCTACAACCATATTTTTAAGAAAAATATGATCCATTCTAACCTACACCTAATCTCAAGAAATGCAAATAATTTTCTAAAATCTCATTCTAGACTTAATCGTTTCTAGGTGGACTTAATTGGTTCCAGGGTACTCAATTTGATTTCTTTCATCATCATAGGATATGATCGTCAAGAAAAAAACTTTGACTAGCAATCTATGATATGTAAAAACATTCTTGGTGGATTCTTATTGAATTCTTCCATTACAAGCTACAATCATCAAGCATAAACACTTTAAATTACAACTAAGACAGGGTAGACCATTCTTTGGGGTAGACAAGATCTCCACACATTCCCCTGGAACTCAAACCTAGACGAAAAGACTTAATGGGAAGGTAAGGTAACCCTAGAAGATGAGCTCAGGAGGAAAATGGAAAGCTACCACACCCCTTAAAAGATTAGCGCAAGAGGAAACTCTCAATGAAAATCTAATAGTGTATACATTCCTTACTAAAAAGCCCTTGCAAAAAATGACAGACATAGTATCAACCTATACCACTATAAGATGCGCCAAAGAGGTATGTATGAATGAGAAGCTAGTGGTGTACACATTTTTAACTTGAAAAACTGCATAAAATCAAACAGCTAAAATGGTATCCACTCAAAAGCCTCAAAAGATGTAAGTATTTTAAGAGCCTAACTAGGCACAAGCCTCAAAAAGACATAAACCTCAGAATGCATGAGCTTCAGATGGTTTATGATTTTTCTTTACGAAGAACACATATGCTAAGCTTTATTGCAGACTTTTATATATATTTGATTTATATATTTTTAAACAATGAATTCAACCTCATCTAAAAATTGGCGGCAATTGATATGGCCACAAATAAATTTGCATCATCGAGCATGGATCTCGAGGCATAACATGAATTCAAATGTTTAAACTTCAACTAAAATTTACACATAACTCTGATTTTGGAAAACTTATAGTCAAATAAATTGGTTCAATCTGAAATCAAGCTGAGGCCGAGATATTAAGTAATTTTTGAAAGCTTCTAGTGCTTAAGTGAAATATTAATTCAATTTTAAATCGTATAAGCTTATAAACAAATTGAGCATCTCAGCAAGAAGAATCTAACTAGT
>NEWO01000382.1:654942-673061 GCA_003013225.1 Phalaenopsis aphrodite
TTAGACGTCATCAGTCGACGTTGTAACGTGGAAAGCTAGTAACCCTTTCCCACCTGTGGGACAAAGGGGCATTTGTAATCATCAACTTATAGTGGATTTTTACAACTGGGCTAGGCCCCGTGGTTTTTCCCTTTTTACGGGTTTTCCACGTAAAAATTTCTGGTGTGATCACAGCTCGATTCATTTTTATCTGAGTGTGTGCTGAATTCTCGTGCAACGCTAAGACGATAATTCATTACTCTACCGCCGCGAATTTTCTAGCACGCATCATTTACCATGGATGGTGAAATGCCTATTTTCATTGTTTTTCTGTCTTTGTATTTTTATGGAGACGCCAGCTTGTAATCATTGTATAATTTCATTTTTTTAGTAAATCTCTCTTCTGGATTATATGAGTAATCTGGAGAAGAAGAGAATCGGAAAGAAATGACATAAGATAATGGAGACAAATAAGAGAATGAATGTGGATGGCCTTCGTAAGGCAAACCTTGCATGATAGCCCAAAATTGTATGTCCAAAACGAGTTTAGATCAAATTGCTTTGGAACATATCCACAAAGAAGACTCTATGAAAGCAACCCACAATCAGAGTTTCAGGTGTGTATACTTGTTCTAGGGTCAATAGCAACTCCCTAGGTAATGTATCCCCTTGGTTAATTATATCTAGGGGGAGCACCCAAGAATACTCTCAATTAGAGGACTCCTTCTTACATTTTAAGAGACGATTAGCATAAGATGTCACAAAGAATAGTTACTTCATAGGAATTTGATAATGATGCTCCATAGGGGTTTATGTACATTTTTCTTGTTTAGTATATGGACACTATCCTATATATATAAATTCTATTTTTAGTTAAATACTTTTACAGATTTTGAATAATGTTTTTTAAATTTTATTTGTTTTCACTGTCGATACATATTTGTGCAGTATGTTGTATGTTGAGATGGCGATGAGTAAATACTTGTGATATTTATTGTGTGCATGTTATAAAAATTTAATTGTTCTTTTATATATAAATATTTTTAAAAAGACTAGGTTTGCGTTGGTGTTGCGTTAGAAATTCCATCAACATTCGTTACATTCAACGCTAATCGACCTCCTTGGCAGCAATGCTAGACGCAAATGATGATGCAAGTTTGCCTCGACAAACAGTGGATGCAAATTAAGTAGTTAACATTTACATCCACATGGTCGCGTTGAAACTGGCTAATGTCGACAATACCAACTGCTAATGTTGACACAATTCATTTGTGTCGACCACGATTGATGCTAAACACATTTGCAATGCTCTTTTTTGTGTTGATTATATATCCGATGCAAATTTGCCGCTAATACCATTTTACATCGGATTATTGGCAAATTAGCGTCTAAATTGGCCAATGGCGATTTGGCAAAATCCTCTAGTGTCAATGGCACACACATAATTAAAATGCGTTGTCACAATCCAAGTGGGGGTTTCACTAATATAAATAGGTGTGATGTGTTTGAGTCTGTACAAGAAGAAAATAGAGTGAAATAAAAGTTACTTTCTTAGGATATGATAAGCATCTTTTTTAGCATTCCTTCCCTTATAATAGTCTTTTATTTCCCACAATTTTCACCTTGCCACCCCCCCAAAAAGAATAACTTGGTATTTTTTTCCAACATTTGCCTTTTTTTTTTATAAAAGTTTATGTAGATACCACATAATATTCAAGTTATCTTCATATATTACACTTAAAATTTAATGTTTTTATTTATAACATGTGGTTATGATAGTTTTATGCATATTTTGTTAAAGGTTTAAATGGAAAGTATTTGAACAAATTTTTACCAAGTACAAGTTCAACTTCTTTATTTATTTGCTGGTAATGACAAACAATTGCGAATTACAACTATGAATTGGTAAAAAACTGACAACTTTTTTGATGCAGATTATCTCGTTTGATTAAAAAAATGACAAGCAATTACGAATTGGTAAGAAAAATTAATATAAAACTAATATACATTTAATTTATTTTTATTTTAAAAATGACTCACTAAAGAATTATAAATAAAGGAAGAGATCAGTTTATTGAATTTTTATATTGATTTTATAATCTTTCTTGTGTGCTATATCAAAATTGGAGGCCATATGGAGGAAAATATATTTGGTGAGGACTCTGGATGTATTCAGAGTCCAATAATAGCGTGTAACGTGTAAAGTAAAACAATTATATTATATTGTTGTGATTCCACTTTACATGTGGTGTCTCTCTGTTGGATTCGAGATATGACGAGATCTCAAACCATTTATCTATAAATATGCTTCATTATTGAGAACTAGGTTGTACAAAAAAAGCTGATCAGTTTTCCTGCAAATTAAACGATCGAGGAAACAACGAAGACGATGGGTCAAACCTTTAGCTCATGCGGCTTCTCTTCGGTATTAGAAATAGTGGGATTTGAAGACACAGTTCCTCCTCCTAAGCTGAAGCCGATAGCACTGGAGACGCCAACGAAGCATGAAAATTATAAGATGTCGTTCGCGATGCTGCCGGACTCCCCAATTATCTGCCCTCCGAGCGTTCACTGAGAAAAGTTATTTTGCTGATTATTAGAAGATTGTACCAAGGATAAGACAATAACTTCTCCTTCTTCTTCTTCTCATTTGTTGTGCATAATAATAATAATAATTTTCTGCATGGAAGTTTGGGGTTCATTCATCAACCTAAGAGGATTTGGTCATTTCTTGCAATTTTTTTTTTTTGGAAAAAAATTAAGATCTAAAACAATAAGATGATTGATGCTTAAGAAATTTAAATTTATTGTACATTGGAAATCTGACTGCACGATTTTCAATCCTACCTTTTTGACATATAAATGTTATATCAGCTCATGCAACTCTCAAATTTAGCATGTGCGACGTGTAAACGTTATCTCAGCTCATAGAACTTCCAAATCTGACCTTCAAGCACTATCTCAGCTCATGCAACTCCCAACTTTGACCTTTACAGCCTACGGACATTATCGCAGCTCATGTAGCTCCCAACTCCAGTCTTTGCAACTCACAAACGTTATTATATCTCCCTATTACGACATATATGGAAAACTGATACTCCTCAAGCAACCATCTTCGACCCAGATGACCAACAACGACTTTGGCTTTTAGCTATAACTTCTACGACTAGTTGGGGTTACAGCCATTGTTTACAACATTTACAATAGATTACTGTCTCCATAAAAATTGACTATGCATCTTGTTACAACTATTATTACTAAAATATAGTTGCACATCGATTTTGTAATTCTATCATCGCTAATTAAGGAGAAGAGTGACATATATACTCATAATTGTATAGTCGATTACTTCAACTGTGCTAGGCCCTGCAATTTTTTCTCCTTTCTAGGGTTTTCACAAAAAATTCAAGGTTTCTTATACCTGCCACTTTAATCACCTATGCGTGTGCTATATTTTTGTGCAACACTGAGATGCTAAATTATTACTCCACCATCGCAAATCTTCTGGCATGCATTGATTAACCACATTTATGAAGGTTCAAGCCCTTCCTCTAAAGCCACGAGTAAACATATGTATTCATAATTATATAGTGGATCAATTCAACTAGGCTAGGTTTAGTGGATTTTTATCCTTTCTAGAGTCTTTCAAGTAAAAATTGAGGTGTCTCATACCTATCATTTTTGGAAAGCACAATGATAGGGTAGAAAATCATCTCCCGAAAGCATGATGGTGGTGCAAAAAAACATCCTTTCAAAAGTGAGTCAACAATGCGGAAAATTTCATCCAGAAAGTATGATTTCATCATAGAAATCTTCTCTAAAAAGCATAACAATGGCATAGAAAATGTCACTTGGAAAGTCTTACATTTGTGCAAAAAAATCCCCTCTAAAAAGCTCGACAACAATGTAAACAATCTTCTCAAAAAATTTTGACAACAATGTGGGAAATCTCCTGGAAGGTGAGAAACAACAACGCCAAAGAGATGCTCCATTGATCACACAAATACGCTGGGAGATTCCATTTTGAAGGCCGAGAGAACTCCATTGATCACCCAAAACTAAGAATAGACTCTAACGTGGGCTGCAGTAATACGAAAGGGGAGCTCCATTGATCTAGTAAAAATAGGCTGAGAGACTCTCTTTTTTTTTCTCCTCTTTTTGCCATATTTATAGAATCAAAATGGGCCAAAAATAAAGAAAAAAACATAAGAACTCTTTCATTTTGACCGTAGATCCACACGATAACTATGCAGTTCTGTATAATCAGATGACAAATTAATAATCTGCATGAAATTTCATAGAAATTCTTCCTTTCTACTTGTCACAAACTAGCTGTTTGATCTCGATCCCATCAGATGCACACAAGACCTCCACCGATGCCCAATCATCCTACAAAATTCCTGATGTCCCATTTAGCCCCGCAGATCACAAATATAATATAAAAAAGAGAAATTTAATATTGGTTTTTTCGGAAGATAAAGTCAACCTCATCGGAAGATAAACAGATATGGCTTAAAAAAATTTTCATTATCTGGCACCAATCTCGAGGCATTGCATAATTCTCAAGATAAATTTTTGAGCAAAGAATGCTCATAGTTCAATTAAAGGTCATTCATAACTTTTATTTTAGCAAACTTATAGTCAAACTAACTAGTTCGATGAGACAAACTCGAGACACCAAAGTTGGTTCAATCTGAGTCAAATCAAGTCAAGATCAGGGCATTACGTCATTTTTGAAAGCTTATGGTGCTAAGTAAGAAGTTAAATAAATTTTAAATTGACAAGCTTATAGTTGTGTTGAGCAACATGACAGGGTGAATCCAACGAGGGAATGATCAATAAGTACTGACATCATTAAGACATTCAAATGTCCACCAAATGCTATCTAAACAAGGCACCTCTCCGAATTGTTTGATGAAGTGATATGGATTCCTACCTTATTGCTAGGATGCCTCTCTCAGACTCTATAAATTAAGCCATATCCCTCTCTTGAGAGGGGGCCTATATGTTAAACTTGAGAAATGTCGGAGCTTAGAAGAGAGGATTTTGAACCCTCTTGTGTTTTACACTGAAAGCCCATTGAATTACATTGGCTCCTCCAGCTGACAACAGTCAGCCACCACTCCTCGACCACCATCGATTGACATGTGCTCCTAGTGGTAAATTCCCTTACGAAGCATAGTGTGCATTGCGAGATCCTATAGCTATACTGTGAGGCACGAGATGGAACAATACATCGTTCAATACACCGTATAATAATGCACCCTAAAGATCATGTAATAATATATCTCGAATATAGTGCAACGAAGCACCTGACATATGGTGTAAGAGCACGCCTTGAATGTAGTGCAATGACGAACCTTACAACAACCGCTTACAACCCTTGTACTTAGAAAATAGTGACTTTCTCCGAACTCATGAAGTTTTCTCCATGCATCACACACAACTCCCAACTCTAGTTTTTGTGAGATATATATGTTATCTCAGCTAATGTTGTTTCAAACTTCAGCCTCTAAGGCCTATGACTGTTATCTTAGCTTATGAAACTCTCAGCTCTTGCCTCCACGACCCTCAGGCATTTTGTTGGCTCATGCGACTTCTAACTCCAACCTCCACTGCTTACAGGCATCATCACAACTCATGCAACTCCCAAATCCGATTTCCGGGATCTACAAACATTCTGAGCTCAAGCAGCTCCCAACTGTGGCCTTTACAACCTATAAACATTATTACAACTCATGTAGTTCCCAACTCTGACTTATAAGACCTACAAACATTATCACAAGTCACACAACTCTCAATTACAACCATTACGATCCATGGACATTATTGCAGCTTCCTACAAAGGTCAATGTGCCCAACTAACACTCTTAAAGCAACCATCTATGAACAACATGATCAACTACTAGTGCAATTTTTAACTACAGCCTTCACGACAAACTAGTGTTGCAACCATCGTCTACAACATTTACCGTGGATTACTAGGTCAATAACAATCGATAATGATCTTCACAGCTTGTTAGAACCATTAATCTTGAAATACCTTTGTACATTAACTTTGAGGAGAACAGTAAGCATATATACTAACAATCATATAGTGAATTACTTTAACTAGGCTAGACATCGTGATTTGTTCATCTTCTCGGGGTTCTTACATCCAATTTGATGTATCATATACTCGTCACTTTAATTGTAAGAATATGTGCTATATTTTTTGTGCAAAAATTATTACTCTATCATTGTGAATTCGACGTGCTTCTAAATGCATATCTCCGAGCTTCAAAAATTCATACCTTATGAGAGCACACGGTGATACTTTAAACAAATAATTAGCTGTCTTTTAATTAGTTTTTTCTTTTTTTTTTTCCTACTTTGAGCTATGTTGCAATATGTAATGCATTCAAAGGATTTATCTATTTATTTATTTTGCATACAGTTATGTGAAATAGTCATATTAAACGGCTATTTTTTTTAAAAAAAATCATTTTCAGTTAGTGGTAATTCAAAATTAATATGTTTTCAGTATAGCGCTGGACAATAGACAAATTCAAAAAAAAAGCATTTGATTAATATAAATTAAAACATCCGTCATTACTAAATAAAAAATTAAAATTTGGCACAATCGCATGGGAAACTGCCGGCTTTCCACTACCTCTTTTTTTTTTTTTTTTTTTTTGATGGGCAGTTAATGTTAGGGTTGTCAAAAAGGCTTGTTGTTCGTGAAGAGTTCTTGTTTGACACGCTAAGAAGCTCGTGTTGGACTCATTTGCTAAGTTAACGAGCCGAACACGAACAATATGAACAAAGATTTGTTTGTTCGTGTTTGGCTCGGTTTTGGCTCGAAATACTACTAATAAGTTATATATATATATATATATATATATATATATATATATATATATATATATATATATATATATATATATATATACACACACACACATTACAAGGCTATAAAGATTTATAATCAATTATAAGTATTAATTAAGAAAATAGAATAAAAATAATTAAATAAAATTCAAATGATGTTTTAATATAAATAATAATTTTTAAATCTTGTCCCAATCCTTAACATCTTATAGCTACCTGATTAGAATTGTCGAAATGATTCTTTGTTCGTGAACGGCTCGTGCTCGGCTCGCTGAGCAAACGAGCCGAACACGAGCTGAGCCCGGGCTCGCTGTGTTCGGCTCGTTTACACCCCTAGTTTAGGTATCTTATATTTTTATATAATGACATTTGAATAAAAAACATTAAATTTTTGGGCACTTATACATTCAACAATTAGATGTTATATTTTAAATTTAAACCACCGTAATACTATATAAAATAATTGTAAGAAAATCTTAAATTAATCAATCATAATTTTTATAACCAAATAATAATTAAAATTTTTATCGTCTAATTAATATTAATCTTAACATCAGACATTTTCAACCAATACTTTAAACTAAATCAAATACTTTAATTTAGTAATTATTTACTTCAAATCTCATAACTAATAAAAAAAAATTTAAAACATATTAAAAGTATATAAAAATTAATTTAATAATGTGATTTGAATTAAATTAATTTGTATCGAATGATAACTTTTAAATTTTAATTGTTTTTTTAATATTATTGCCAAATTTATTTAAAATAATGATAATAAAAAAATTCCATACAATTTATTAATGCGTTTTCACTTTTCATTAAAGCAGGGTGACATCGTTGTAGATATCTCGTTAGCAACCGCAGAGTTACCTACTCTGAGTGTTTTTGTTAAATTAATTTGATGATTTGAATGACAAACTAGTCCTATGGATTTTTGTTTAATTCTACGAGAAGATATGATGTTGTAGATCCTCTTGTTGTTATAGATCGTTGTCGTAGAATGCTGCCCACAGGAAAACACCAAGCTCCATGATGAAGTAACATGTTTTAGTTTTAGAAATGTCAATTGAGGAGAAAAGAAAAATATCATGTTTTAGAAGTCACGTTTTCTAGTGTATCAAGTCATGATGTCGAATCATTTGTTTCCTAAGGTTATGGTTATTTAAGTTCTATGGGGGATATTAAAGTTAATTAGAGCGACATCAGTTATGATCCTACGGTTTCCTCGTTCTGGTACCACTATTTTCTTTCGGATTCACTTAGTCCAATGAAATTTACTAAACTCAACTTAATGAGCTCCATACTTTCATTTAGACCATGGGAAATCTCGTTAGCAACCATAGGTTGCCTCATCCCGAGGGATTCCCGATCATCCGATAGAGACATTTTAATTTAGTTGCAATTTTAGTTTTTATGATGTTTGTGATTAAATTTTGAGTTGTTTTATATTTTGAATGTTGTGGCGATGAGTTTTATCTTGTTTGATTTTAAAATTTTTGTTTTGATTTCAGTTTTGCGACTACCCTAAAAGTTTCAGTTTTGACATGCAGGCTGACATCGTTGTTTAACATGCAAGTTCAAGAGCAGGAAAAGTGTAGCAAAGAAAGTGCAAGAAAAAAAGGTGTTGTAAACTATAAAAGCATACCTATAGAGTTTTCTCGTTCCTACACTTAAAAGTTCAGTACTTGCAAGGCATATGTATATAATTTTGCAGGAATTAAAGCATGTCTGTAGAAAAAGTTGGAAGTACAAGTTTAAGGCGTGTCTACCAGACCCTATGTCATATCTTAATGGGTCCTATTCATCTAAATGTATAAATGATTTCTTAAGCAAGGCATAATGAGTTTATTTATACTTCAAGATATCCAAAAGAGTATGAGATGGATCTAGGTATCAGGCCCCAGACATCTCACAATCCCTTGAAAAGTCCCGAGTTTATGCGAACTCATTATGTTGCTTAATAACTCATCCCTATCATACCCTTATATTCAATGAACTGATGTTCTAACCAACCCTAAGGATGGGGTAAATATCACTTGATGTTTTTTTTGTAAATCATATAAGTAAAGACTCTTAGGGGCAATTTGGTCTAATTAAGAAACTTAGCACTTTGATTTTTAAAGATGGACTTGTAGTGTTTTAAACATGTTCTAAATTAGTTATGGATTATTTTCTAAATCTCAGGAGACAAAATTTTAATTAAGCCTAGTTCACTATTAAGCCTTTAAAAACTTAATGGGTAGATTTGTAATTTTAGAAAAAAAGATTTAAATATTTATACTTTTAATCCTTATCATGAATTATAAATCATTTCAAAACCATTAATTGGGGATTAAATTTAGTGAGTTATGATCTTCCAAAAATCAAACCCATCACCTTAATCTTTTTTTTTATTTAAATATTCTTCCAAGTTTCATCAATTGTAAGAAAATTACAAATTTATCATTTACAAGACCAAAGTGAGGTTGGTTACTACCATTTGTCCCTTTCATATTTTAATCATCAAAACATATCAATTAAGATCATTTATTGCCCATTTAGCCCTTTGGTTAAGCCTAAATATTAATTAAGCTTTAAATTCCAAAATGATCCCTTTGCCCTTAAAGCCCTAATACTCTATAATTCATTAAATTAAACTCAAATGACCTGAAAATTTTAAGTTACCCCACTCATGAGTTAATTAAAACATCAAAGAAGAAAATGTTATTTTTCTGAATTTATTTAATTTTATAATTAATACAAAATATGGATTTTTCAATCAAAATTTAATAACTTAATCAAAACAAAACCTCTGTCCTTACGAAAATTATTGAAAGTTCACCTAGGTCAGAGGACCACTTGGACGAAATTTCATGATTTGTAGAGGTTTAATTTAATTATTAGAATTATTTACTTGTTTTGAGTATTAATTAAATATAAAATATTATTTATATTTCTGATTAAATCTCTCTGAGTCCAGGGAACCCAAAGAAATAAATTTCATATTTTTGTGATTTATATTTTAATTATTGGAGTTATTTTAGTGAGAAATTAGAGAAAATTCATTTTAAGCCTTTAGAAATTAATATCTTGACTTAGAAAATTAAGAAAATTATTTTAAATGGTTCTAGGTGACCAGCAAGTCAAGTGTGACATTTTAGTGCGTTTCTACAATCTTAAAGTTTTTATAATTTTTAATTAATATTTAATTATTTAAATAACCAAAAATAGCTAAAAAATGAAGTATTTATTTTAATTCCAATTTTATTTTTCTTAGGTTACTCTGGTCATAAGGAGCTCCCAAAACTAATTTGATGATTTTTTTAGTTTAATTTTAATTATTATAATTATTTTAATGCCAAAAATGTGATTTCACTTGATTAATTCATTTGAGTGGTCAAATTAACTCTAATTGACTTGAAATTTTTATGGGAAGCTCCTATGACATTAAAACATAGTAGAGAATTATTTTTATGTCATTTACATTTATAATCACTCCAAATTAATTTTATTTTATTTTTTAGGGTTGGTGACAATTATGATTATTTTTAATGAGTTAAACCAAGTTTATATTTTTCCTAGGGTTCCCTGACCATAATGAATCTAAAAAAATAAATTTTGTATTTTTATGATGAGTAATTTAATTTTCATAATCTTTTTACCAAAACAGTGACCATTAAGTTGAAAATTAGATATCTCTAATTAGAGATGCCCCCTGACCTTGGAAAAATCAAGGGAAATATTTAGCAATAGAGACATCAAAAGCCCTATGGTCCCATGCCATGGTGAAATTTCTATGCAAATGGAGAATCCAAATAAAAAAAATACCATTTAATTAATTAAAAATAATACATGCATAAGAAAAATATGAAACCACTTTCACATTGTTCTCCTCTGTTCATTGAGCAAGTAGGTAATTTTATTTTATTTTTGTGATTTTTCTCCACAAAGATATGCATTTTTGAAGTTCTAGCTATTCATTAAATAAAGTAAAAACCCTATTGTTTTACTTAAGTTTCGCGGCGCCACCTCATCCTAGGCAACTCTGAAGCGCTACATGGCGTCTTCTGGTTCGGCGCTGCCTTTTGACTCAGCCACCACACGTCCTACTATTCTGCTCCATTCCCTCTTCCAGCTCCATCACGACCGTCCGTCAGATACACGCAAAAATGGACGACATCCGTTCATCGTCCCCAAGTCTCTAGCCCGAGAACCGTCTAACTTCAAACCCTAATATCTCTCTCGATACTTAACCAAATTAAGTGCACTTTGTTCCTATAGACTCATCTTGACTAGGAGAACATATCTATATGTTGATCAAGCCTTAAAACAAGTCCATAAGAATGCAAAATTAAATGAAGCTCATTTTAAAGGGAGAGTTCATTACCTTTGCCCAAGAGGTGTCGTCTCGATTGAAAGCTTCCAAAAGCTTGCCTTGAGTCCAAAAAGCTCCTAGATGAAGCCTCAAGCTATGGTAAAATGCCTAGGTATGAAATCAATCAAGGCCAATTTAGGGGTTCGATAAAATTCCACCTTAGGGTGCTCTGGTGATGTGGCTTTTATGGGGGATCTTCTTCTCTCACTTTGGGGATGGTGTGGGTGCAATTAATTTAAGTTTGGTGGAGTTTTAGGGGTGTCCGGTATCAGGATTGATTTTGAGCTCTAAAATTGAACCCAGGCAGTGAGTTTGAGGGCTTGAGAATGGTTGGATTGAACTTAGTGAGTATTGAAGAAGCTCTGGGATCAATTTGACAGAGTTTTCCCAAGGAATTTCAAGCTCTCCCCTCTTGACCATGGATGGTGGATTTAAATAGAGGGGGAAGGAGAGGCCATCATGGGCAATTAGTGGGTTCCCTAAGTTGCTTATGTGGAGGGAAAAAATGTGCAACAATCCAATTGGAATGAGGTAGCTAAGATGGGTTTAATTTTGAGTTTTAGCCTAGGTGGAGCATTTGGGCTTGGCTTTTCCGATAGAAAAGGTGGTCGGCCGGCCAAGGAGGGGTCAACCATCTAACTTAGGGAGGTCAGGGCTTGGTTTTGGTGAAGTCAATTGGCATGTGTAAAGGTGTTGGATTATAGGGGAATGGGGGAAGGGCTATTTTGGGTAAATTTGGGTCAAGACATGGTTTGGGGCTGGGTTCACCCACCAAGGAATGTTTGGGCGCTGAGGAGAATCAGGTGACTCAGCTGAAGTGGTGTGGAGAGGTCCCCATCCAAGGGATTTTTGCTAAGCATGGGTTTAAGTGTGTCAGTAAAAGGTTTAAAAACTTTTTTAAATAGGCTTAAAAGTGGCTTTTCCTCTTGCCATTAATAGCATGGTAATGTGGCATGACTCTCATGGCTCACCTATGGCTTAGGAGTGACTCCATGGCTTGGCTAATTTTCATGGGAAGGAATTTTTGATTTATTTGTTATTCTTGGTGAAGTTTGACATGATTCTTGATTTGGAATAATTTGATCATTTATTTAAAACTTAAGGAATGATTTTTATTGAATGGATGATGGGGAGAAAAATCATCATATGGGCTTTTGGAATTAAACATGGTGGGCTTGGGCCTTTAAAATTGATATTAAATTTGGGCTAATTGAATGTTTAATTTGTTGTACGAATATGTCATGAAGGATTTGGAAGAATTTCAAAGGGTTTTGAATTGAATTGAAAGACCAATTTGGTGGATTTAGTCATATGGTCAAAATTGGGGCTTTTGCATTTGAGTAAAACTGGGCTTGCAATTGTGTCAAATTGGGCTTAAATTTTTTTTATATTGGGATTAGGGATACTGAATTTTGGTTTGGAATTGAAATTGGACAAAGATTGGGGTCAGTTGGGCCAAGATTGAGGCTAGTTTGGGGAAATTGGGCCCTTAAGGGTAAGTTTGGGGATTTTGGTCAAATTGGGTAAAATTGGCCAAATTAGGTCAATGTGATGGTTAAAAATTAAAATTGGGAGTATTTGGGATGATTTTGGAATTTTTGGGAATTTTGGGAATTTTTTGAAATTTTTGGGTCATAAGGGGCATTTTGGTAATTTTTCGGAATTTTTGGGTTATTTTGGGAATTTAGTGATTTTGGGATAGAATGGGCAAGTAAGCCATGAAGTCATGCCAAAACTATAGGATCCATGTGAGAACTCATTTTGGATGCTCAATATGTTAGTTCTAACCCTCTTGGCCAAAAACTAGGGGTATAAGTTCATTCATATGAGCTTTCCAAAAGGAATCATGAGACCAAATCAAGGGGTCTTAGAGTTTGGGCTATGTAATAAAGTTTAGTATGTGAAAGCCACCTCACCATCACCAAACCACCCAGGATTAGTCTTAAGGTCTGACCATCCTATGAGAGACTCCCCCTGAGTTCCCCCATACTAATCCCATCTACTAAGTGCTAGAGGTTAGAACCAATATGTGGAACTTCAAGTTGAGCAAAGAAGAATTTGGAATTTATAACTGTGAGAGTTTCTTTTCTAGTCCTCTAGGAATAGTCAACAAAAATATCTTATGGCTAGACCCTACGCTACTAAAGAGGAAAAAACTAGACCTCAACAAAAAATGAGGTCAACAATTTTGTTAGTTAAGGTTAATTAAATTAATTCTAAGATAGATTTGACCAAAGTTTCATTGAATTTAGTGTCTTGGTTAAGCCAGTTCTAGGCTGGCCTAGACCTAGTTCATATTTGAAGTATGAGTTAAGTTGGGTGAATTTAGTGTCTTGGACTCAAGTCAAACCTAAAGTTCACTTGAGCTAGATTAGATCTGATTTTGGTCAGGCCTAATTTAAATTTAATTGGATTGGGCCCAATTTAAGTCTACTTGGGTTAGGTCTAATTTTGATTAGACCCGGACTGAGTTTAAGCCAGTCAAGCTCAATTTGGGCTAGTCCCTGGTCATTAAGGGTGACTTCATAAAAGGGTATTTATGATGTCATCCCTCTAAAACCTTCATTAGGGTAAGCCCTTAAGGTTTAATTTTGTACTTCAATTCAAGCTTAGAGGATAATTTGGGCTAAGATGCAAATTTTTTTTATTTACACTTTTACCCCTAGCTTCCGACATTTCATTTTTAGGTTTTTTGGATTGAAAATTGTCATTTTAATGTTTAACATTGCTGCCCTAAATTTTCAAGTTAATTTCCATTTTAGTTGGCATTTTCTGATTTTTATTTAACTTTTTTGAATTACTTTTCAAAATAACTATGATTTTGTTAAAAAAATTTGGTCATTTTAATGTTAGGGAGGTTCGCTGACATTAGAAAAATCGTAGAATGTTCCAAGGGTAGAGGGAAAAATCCTATAAAATTTCATATTTTTTTTTTCATTTGATTTAGTTTTTAATAATTACAAGACTCCCTTGAGTATTTAATTAATCAAACTTTAATTATAAGTTAATTATTTTTATTTTTATTTATACTATTTTCTTATTCATTCTCTGAGTCAAGAAGTATTTTAAGTTTATTTCTAAAATTTTTATTTGGAGAGATGTGAATTTTAAAGTTTTATTTAACTTTCTAGATTTAATTAATTTGAAAAATCTTAATTTCCTTTCAAACACACGGCGAACGTCAACGTCATATGCTCCAAAGTCCCATACGACTTCTTCTGGTTGGGCGCGCTTTCCACGAAAGCACTGAGGTCGCTCGTGATTTGGTGTACTTCTCCCTCGTGGTTCCATGATCTGAATCAATCCATGCCATCTATTTCTATTACACATAAATGGACAACATCAATTAATTGCCCCCAATGAGATAGAGAACTGAGAACTATATATGTTCAAACCCTAATATCTTCCTCGATTCTGAACAAAATCACTCGGGGTTTGTTCCTAGAACTTCATCTAATAGAGGCAAACCAATCTATGTCGCTATGCAAACTTGCATTGTCCATCTCTTTCATAAAAGACCAACATAAGGCTCAATTTTAAAAATTTGAATCCATACCTTCTTCCAAGCGGTGAGGCCTCAATTGAGGTTGTCAGTGGTGGAGGTGTTCTAAGGAATGTGAGGATGACTTGCTTTGGTTAGTGTGAGAAGTTTTAGTGTTGGGAGCAAAGGGCTAAATGACTCTCTAAGGAGTTTTTTTTGGTGGTGAGGGGCTCGGGTCTTTGCTCTTTATAACCATGAGAGGTCAAGGGAGGAGCTTGACTATGCATGACAATCCCTGGTAGCTTCTCAGAGCATGTACAGAGGTTTTGTAGAAGCTTTTTTTCAAGTAGATGGGAAATTTTCCAATTTTCTAAGTGTTGGGCATGGTGTTGCCAATGAAGGTGATAGTGGCATGGGAGAGTGCTTAGGATGATTTGAGAGGCCTTTTGGATATGACAATTTTGATCATGTTTAACCACCATGGGCTGGTCCAAGAAGCCATGGCCAAGGTTTCGTATGTTGAGTGGCATGCTAGACGTGTCAACTTTTTCCTTTAGTGCTTAGATTTAGGTTACATGATTTTAGTTTAAATTTTGTGTCATCATGGGCTGTAACTGTGTCATGGGTAACCCATGAAGGATGGATCATGAGGGAGATGAGCCAATGACTTTGTATTTTGTATTTAAGCTAACCTAAATGTGCTTAGGTTTAACCTAAAAGTTTAAGCCTAATGGCCATCTATAATTTAAACAGTTGAATAATTAGAAAAATTAATGTGATTGGCTTCATAGTGTTAAATTAACCCCTATGTGATTTGAAGCCTTAACCACTTTGAGTGGAGCTAGGTTTTGGGGTCAATTGTCCTTTAATTGATCTAAATTGGGTTGGGCACAATTTGGGTTGGTAACTTGTAGTGGTTCAAATCTTTAGGGGTCAAATTGATGTGTTGGAATATCATGTAGATTTTATGGTCAACTAACGCTGGGAAAGTCTTAAATGAGGCTAACCGATCAATTTAGGTATATGCTTCTTCACTTTAAAAAAATTGGAGTCATGGGGGTCCTAAATTCCATAAAAAAATTCCTAGGGTTTTTGGGTTTCATGGGTGACCCAGGGCATGCTTTGCTCAAAAGAGGTCAGCTTGGGAATCTATTAAGCTAAAACCCTAAACTAACTCAGCTATGGGTTGAAAGTCTGGGCTTAACCTCATGAGTCCCTAGTGAACAAATTCTTGGTTCAAGGCTCCATGTAGGTGAATAGTTCCTTTATTGATTTAGGAAGGCTACTAAGAAACCCCAAGGTCGAGTATTTAAGTTTTCAGAGAGAGTGGGAAGACGCTCACAATATTGAGGTCAACATAGCAGTGCAAGGTAGTAGGATTAAGGACTGAAGGAGGAAAGGAAGTTAGCTATTCAGATGATCATACCCTATGATTTTTGCATTAGGGCAAGTTTCATTTGTCATTTATGTTGACCTAACTGATAGACTTACACCTTCATTCCTTGAAAGACTACAATAGCCTTGTAAGGATCCCGATAATTTCAACTTTCCTTATGGCATAGGAGCTGAGTTTCAGAGAAAGAAACTTTATGACCTAGGAGAAGTGTTAATCTCATGCCATTGAATATTTTTAAACAGCTTCAAAGAGGAGAAATTAAGCCTTTCAATTAGAAACTCAAATGATCATATCAATTTGTGGCTCATTCTCTGGGAATAGTTGAAAGACTTCTTGTTACCATGGATAGATTCACCTTTCTCTCTGATTTTATAATATTAGATTTAAAAGATGATAAAGACATGCATGTGCTTTTTGGAATGTCATTCTTAACCACTGGAAGGGCTATAATTGATGTGCAAGAGGGAAAGGTAATTTTGAGAGAACATGATTAATTAGTTAGTTTTCATGTTTTGAAATCACAGACCCTCCTTAACCCCCTAGGAATTATAGTAGCTAGGGTAGTAATAATCTAATCTATAGAATTGAGTGAGTTGAATCTAGAAGGGCACAATATCATTGATGAATTTTTGGGAAATCTGACTAACAATAATATGACTTTTCATGTATGAGAAGCCCCATCACTAGCCTAAGACCTTTCAGGAGAGTGCCTTAGTCTACCTCTTGGAACCATTGACGATTATCTGATTGAAAGTGAGAGGTTACAACAAAACCTCAGTCAGTTGATAGAATAGGATTAATATTTTTGGGACGAAGCTAAGAACATAACATTACTCGAGGATATGAGAGAAAATCTAGGACAACTTGAATATGGGATGAGTGATTAAAAACTACTGAATTGGCAATTCAATCATGAAGACCCAGTTTTGGATAATTTTTTAGACTACATCTGATTGAGGACATTAAAGCAAGTGTTATGCTAGTAGGTAACCCAAGTGTTATATGAATTGTGTAAGTTAGTTTACTTTCTGCATTTTGCTTTGAAATTTGCTTTGAAATTGATTTAAATTTTCCCTAAAAAGTGGAGGTTTTTTAATCCTATACATATTGAGCTTAGTACTGCATTGTGTTTTCTTACATTGTTTTGAAGTTGTAAATTAATGGATTTTGATTTGTACTTTATGAGATTATATGAACCATGCATTTACTTTTTTCATGTACTTACATGTTTTTTTTATTTACTGGTACATTTTGTTATACATGTGTGGAAAAACACAAGTTTGGATGGGAGGAATGTACCTTGTTATGAACCTGAAAAATAACTCACATAACTTGTCAAAGAATTAAATATAAATTTGGCAGCTCCTGTTAGGAATTCTGATATATTTTAAAGTGCTTATTATAGCCTATTAAAAATAGATAAATATAAGTTTAGAAAATATTAACTTTAATGGTTAATGATAAGATTCAAAGCTTAACAACTTCATGCTTTACTTAAAAGCACCTATGATTTAAATGTTATGTAGAAAACCAAGAATATTCAATATTTTTCAGTTTCCCTGAATCATGTTAAAAATATCTTAAGTTTTAGCACAAAAGATAACCTAAAAGGTGTGATATTAAAATTTCAAGTGTTAAGTTTTACAACTTAAGAAACAATACCCTTCATCTTAGTTAAAATTAAGTTTCTAATCAGATATAATAATTCTCAAGAGAAAAGAAAAAGAAAAAAAAAAAGAAAAGAATATGAAAAATAATAAAGCAAAAAAGTGAACAAGTCTATAAGGAGAAGCTTGAGGTTGGCATAACAATGATTAAATATAAAAGAACTAAAAGGGTGTCTAGTGGAACTTAAGTTATAAAACATTTCCATGATTCTTTAATAAATCCCCTTTTTAGTTATCTTCTGTTGACCTCACTTTTGGTTGAGATCTAGAAATTTCTTTAGTAGCCTAGGTCTAGCTATAGGACTTTCCTATTGACTAGTCTTAGAAAACTAGAAGAGGTACCCCACCATTAGAAATTCAAAACTCTTC
>NEWO01000382.1:736008-751295 GCA_003013225.1 Phalaenopsis aphrodite
GAGGTTAATTGGTTTCTACCTCCTACCCTCATGTTTCAATTACCTTAGAATATTGCTTAGGTTCAAATAATAACCTTTAAACCCTTAGCTCGCCCTAAATTTTATTTATGGGGTGAAAAAGCTGGAAATTAGAATTTTCCCCTTATGCTCCTATTTTCATAAATCATTTAGAGTAATTCATATGGGCTTGGAAATTTCCTACTCTATCCCTCATGAGCTAATTAAGGTACTAGAGAAGAAATCATTTCTTTTTTATTTTTATTTTATTTTTTATGAGTATTTTAATCCAAAAATCAAAATTTTCAAAATTAATTCATTTAATCAACCAAAGTAAAGTTTTTGTTCTTAGAAAATCTATTGGAGATTCACATAGGTCAGAAAACCACTTGAGTTAAATTTTATGAATATTTAAGTTATGTTTCAATTTCTGTAATTATTTTTTTTTTTGTGGTTAATGAAATAGAAAATGCATTTTATTTTGAAAAATTAATTTTATATTTTTCATTGATCTCTCAAACTTCAAAGAACTTAGATTTTTTTTTTGTTTTTTTATAATATTTACTTTATTTTTTATATTTATTTTAATGAAAAATTATGAAAATACACTTTTAGGCATTTAAAAATACATAACTTGATTTAAAAAATTAGAAAAAGTATTGAAAATGATGCCAAGTGGTCGGGGAACAATTCAAGTTATTTTTCTCTTTTTGTTTGTATTTTTGTGGTTTTTTTTTAATTTTTAATTATTTTTAAATTAAAAAAAGCCCAAAAATGAACTATTTATTTTAATATAAATTCTATTTTTCTTGGATGTCCCTAATCACAAGGAACACTCTAAACCACTTTTCAGAAGTTTTTGAATTTTATTTTAATTATTATAATTATTTTAAAGCAAAAATCTTATTTTCCTTGAAAAGTAGACTTTGATGATCAAATCATTTCATATTCACTTCAAATTTTACAGAGGCTTCTCATAACCATTATTTATAGTGTGGATCAATTTTTATGATTTTATGGGTTATATTTTATTTATTTAGTTTTTTTATGGGATTTAATGACTTAAATTAAGAAAGTGTATTTTAAAAACATTTAAACTTAAATTTTATTTTTCTTACACTCCCCCAACAAAAATGAAACTTTTAAAGATATATATATATATATATATATATATATATATATATATATATATATATATATATATTAATTTTTAATTTAATTTATATAATTATTTTAATCGAAAGGGTTACTTAACTTTGGAAATTAAGGGTCACCATATTAGAAGTGCTCTCTAAATTTAGAAAAATTAGAGAACATTTCCTTTCACAAAGAGAACAAACCCTCAAAATTTCATTTGATGGTGATTAATATTTAATAAATTATGATTTAATGAAGGTTTAGAGTGTTTAATAAATTAAAAAATGAATATAAGTTAAATAATTTTGATTTTTTGTCTACATGATTTTTCTCTATTCACTAAGCATATACATATTTTTATCTTAGTTTTATGATTTTTCTACACCAAGTTATGAAATTTTGAAGTTTTCTAGATTAATTAAATAAAGAAACCTATTTTTCTACTTATCTGCGTCAGTGCCACGCAATCCTCGGCAACTTTGAGTCAGCCACCATGTGTTATGCCTTTACCACTCCATTTATTCGTTCGAAGCGACCTGGCCCGTCTGTCTGATACACGCGTGATCAGACGGCTCCTGGTCATCATCCCCAAGTGACCTTAACCCATAAACTGCTCGTTTTCTAAACCTATTTTCTCCCTTGATTCTCAACTAAATCATGCAAGGTTCGTTTCTACACCCCTATCTAGTCAAAGCGAACACATCTATACGATTAGATGCTCATAAGATTAAACTTCTCTTCACAATTAGTGAAACCAAGCTAAAAATTAGGGTTGGTGGTTTATACCTTTGCCTAAGAGTTGAGGCATTGATGGGGTTTTTGCAAAAGCTTCAGTGGAGTCCAACAGTCCACTTTAAAGTGTCACCTTTCTATGGTATAAGGTCTAGGCAGAAATTCGTTGGAAGGGTGGCACGGGCTTTGTCCAGCTCTATGATAGAGGGGTCAAATGAAGGGGCTTTTAGTTGGGAACTTCCTCTCTTGCTTTGTAAAGCTTAAGAGTGAGTTAATTTGAGGAATTGATTGAGTTGGAGGGATGGCCATGAAAAGTCCTTATTTTTTCTTTTGACATTGGGCTAATTAGTCAGAATTAGGGCAAGAAAGTGGTGGGCATTGACTTCTTAAAGTTGCAAAGGATTCTGGTGAAAATTTGGCAAAGTTTTGTTAAGGTTTGAGCACTCTTCTCCTTTGTGCCGTGGGAGGTCCTCCATTCATAGAGATGGCTTTCGTGGCCAATAAGGAATGTCATGGTGGCAAGGCAGTCGCTTAGGTTGGGGGAAGAGAGGTTGTAATAGCCAATTAGAGTGAGCCAGCTCATATGAGTTAAATTTTGGGTTTTAGCCATTTGGTCCCTTTCGGGCATAGGGTTTTTCGGTAGCTGAGGTGGCCGCCCGACCAGAGTTACTTTGACCTCAGGGGAGTCAGGGGGACTGAGTGGTAAGCTCAATTTGGTTTTAGATAAGTTCTAAGGAGAAGAACCAAGGGAAAATTGGGGTTTAGGCTAAGTGAGCTAGGTTGGGTTTAAACTCTTGGTTAAGTGGTTAGGTCTGGTCCCAAAATGGTTAGGGTGCTTGGGCTGACCCAAAGGAAGGTTTAAGTGAGGTCAAATGGCTGGCTTGGTGATGAGGCAAGGGTTTAATTGTTGCATGGAATAGGAAAAGTCCAAGTGAAGGAGGGAGAGGGAATGGTCACCTCCTTTTGCCATTTTTGACAATTTTGACTTTTGATGTCCATGGGAGGCTCCATGGGACATGTCATGCCATGTACGATGCCATGAGGAACTTTCATACAAAGGGAAATATAATTTTATGAAATTTTTGGGGAGAAGATGCCATCATGCCCAATTTGGATAAAAGTTCATGTATATGCATGATATGATTGTTATGATGCCCATGATGAATGTTCAAATTAAAATGGGATGAGGTGGAAGGGATTTTATGTCATGTGGGCTCAATTTGGTCCTTTTAAAATTAATTCCATGTGCTTTTGAAAATGCATGTGGGTATGGGCTTTTAAAATATGCATGAAGGATTTAAATTGAAATCAACCATGGTATAATAAAATTGGGCTTCAGTTTGATTGAAATTGAGTGAGTAGGTGAATTGGATGAAAATTGGGGGTTAATTTGATCAATTGAGTGAATATTTGTGGTTTTGGGCTTTTAGGGGTAACTTGGGAAATTTAGGTAATTTGGGTGGATTTGGGCATAATTGCAGACATTGGGCGATCCAAATTAATTTTGGGGACATTTAGAGTGAACTTGGGGATTTTGTGGAATTGTGGAGTAATTTTGGGGAATTTAGGGGCAAAATTAGGATTTTGGTCAAAATTGGTCAATTTACTCACATTGGGCTCATTGGGTGGTTGGGATTGATTTAGGAGAGGTTTGGAATTATTTAGGAGGTTTTCAGAATTTTTGGGGTATGAAAGGTATTTTGGTAATTTTTGCAATTTTAGCGGTATTTTGGGAATTTTAGGGAAATTTGTCTTGTTTGGTTAATTTAAGTAGCTTAAAAGGGGTTGTTATGATTTTTAGAGAGAATTTAAGGATTTGGACCACTTTTAAAAATTTAGGATTTTCGGGGCATTTTATTAATTTTGGTAAATTTTAGCAAGATTGGGTATTTTAGGTGAGTTTTAGGTTTAGGGACATTTGGTCATGGGTCTTGACCACACTTAACTACCTTGGGACGAAGCTTTACCAATTGACAACTCCTTCATGAACCTTCACAGGTTGGTCATAGCCATCCCAACCAAAGGCCAGAGGCTTGGGACCATCCATTTGAGTTTCCAAAAGAGCAAAGGGGAAAAGGGTTTGATTTCAGGGCTTTAGGACAAGTAGGGAATTGTGATGTGCTTGAGTGTGTGAAAGACCAAACCCAGCCACCTCGGGTTGTCCTAAGTCCAATAGTCCTATAGGAACTCATCTCTGAATCCTCACATGTTGGTCTCAACCTTCCAAATGCTTGAGGTTCATGACCAGCCATGTACGGTTTCAAAGAGAGCAAGAAAGTGGTTTGAATTTCTATGTAGGTGAGGTTCCTTCTCTAGTCTTCTAGGATAGTAAAAAAAAAGTCATATAGCTAGATTCTGAGTACTAAGAGGAAGAAATGACCTGACCAAAATTGAGGTCAACACTTGTGAGTATGTCTCAACAAATAATGTGAATTTTTACATCATCATTAGTTTTGTAATTATCTGTTCAGATTCTCAGAGATCTAATAAGTGCCACTTAGGCTTTCTTTTCTTAGAACTTTTATTAATAACATAAAAAATATGTATTCTTTTTTTTTCTCCTACGAATCTTATTTTAAACATAATTTAAAAATAAATCATCCTAGTTAGACCATATATAAGGTCAATCTTGTAAAGCTTTTATATGCATAAAGCCATCATCTTAGTGGCACTTATTAGAATCTTGTATCCTTAGCAAGAGGCTGAGGTTGGCGACCCCATCAAAAATAAACACCACATTTGCACTCACTTTTATGTTGTTTTAGGACACCTTGTTTCAAGATGTTGGCTAGAATATGGTAGGGTGTAGTTAGGTTTTTTATATGCATTGGGTCCTATAGATGTTTTGTGCGTAGCAGGGTATTTTTGTGTGTTTACAACATTTGAGATGTGCGCACAAGCATTTAGGGTGTTCTTTTGGCAGAGAGTCATGTTTAATAGGAAGGAGTTTAATGAGTTAAGCTAAAACATATTATGTATGTGCTTGAAAGTTATCCTTTTGTTGCATATGGTTCCTTATGGGTTGCATGTAAATAATCCATGCTAACCCATTCGATTTGCAAGTTTAGTCTTTTAAATTTTCCCTCTATACATCTTGGAGTCCTAGGATCGAGTCTATATTAGAAATGAGGTACAGGAACAGGTTTAAGCCGCTTGATGCATGAAACCATGTGATGGGTACCATGCACAGTTGGCTAGTGTCCCATATCTTAATTCTAAACTTTTACTCTTACATATAACTATTTTTATTCACATTGATTTGTTAACTTTCTATTGTGTTTCATCATTTTTGTTTTCTTTAGTTATTTGTTTGTTCGAGATACTTAGTAAATATGAAATTAGACTCTTTATAACCCCCCTTAAAATACAATTTCCCTATACAAACCCTAATAATAAAAGATTGAGATAAATTAACATTTAGGATAAGGATTTCTCAAGTTTTCAAAAAATAATTTTACTTTCTTACGTGTCATTCGAGTCGAATTTAAAATAGATTTGCATAGCATGAACATAACTCAAGTCATATTAATAGGACCTCCACATTAGGACCGCTCTAGATAATTCAATCATATTTAAATATCCTAAAAAGAAGTCCTCATGCTTCTTCAACCTGCTTGCCCAAACATTAGATTTATACTTAGATGGTTTTCTAGCCTGTTTAGGCTTTTAGAGGCTTCCCTGACTAAGGCGAATAGAAGTCCTTTGTGGGAGCATTTCATCATAGTTTTGTAACCATAACACTCTTTTCTATCATTTTCAGTGGCCTCCTCACCACTTACGTGGCGAGTATCAGTCTCTATTCTATCACATCTACCTACGAAGGGTGATAAGGCTTTTGTTTATAAAGCTAGCAATATCTTCATTTAAGATTTTATCCCTCTATGTAGGTTGGTCATGCCACCTGGGATATCATATAGTGCAAGAATGACATGACCAAAGAAAAATATGTTGAGATTTTCATACCTATTTTATATTGATTTTGATGATATTGCACTTTAAGGAAGGGTATTTTTGATTTTTTGTTACAGGTATGATGAATTATGGTCATTGGATAAAAAAAAAAGCAAAAACAGTGCAATTTGGAGCAAAGACGAGCAAGAAATGATATTTTGTCCTGTCACCTTTCGATAAGTTTTTGGATGCTTAATCTCTTTTACACTTATTGCATATTTTTGAATGACATTATACTTTAAAGGAAGGTTATTTTCATGCTTATTTTGTAGTGTTATCTGTTACGAATGCAACGCAACTGAAATGAGGCGAAATAGAGCTAAAATGAAGCCAAACAGAGCGAAACAGAGGAGCTGTGCAGTCTGCCTGCCGACGGCGCCAAAAATGGCACCAACGGCGAGATTTACCCGAAAAGACCAAAAAATGACAGAAAAGCTCGCCGACAGCGCCCTCGAGCCCGCCAACAGCGCCCGGGACGACTATAGACCGACTTTTGGCGGTTATGGGTTGAAATTCAATGTATTTATACGCTTTTTGGAAGGGTGCTTGTGGCAACTCTTCATACTTCATCCCTACACTTTAAAAGAACGAATTTAGGTTAGAAAAGGAGGATTTGTATGAGAGGAATGTTAGGAAAAGTGTGGAGAAAGTTTAGGTTTCTTAGAATAGGAGTAGAAATGTAGATTTCTACCCTTTTGGAGAGATTGGAGATGGGATTTTGAGAGAATTTGTAAGGAGATGTTCTAGCATTGCATGGATTGGCGGGAGACTTTGTGGGAGGGCTTTTTTTCTTTATTTCAAGGGAAAAAGCTAAGTATTGTGTTCTTCATTATCTTATGGTTTTGTAAACACTTATTTAGTAGATTTGCTTTGGTTAAATGAAGTTTCCGTTGTGTTTTCATCGTGCTTTGTGATAGGCTTCTCTTACTCTCTCTTCTTGTTTGGAAATAATGGCATGAGAAGATTATACCGTTGTTTTCATTTTACTTTTCTTTTGTAATGAGTAGAATTCATGTTTAGGATTTTGTGATGCATTTTAGAAGCGGATTTAATTATCAATGTGATTGTTTTTACTTGCACTTTACTTACATTACAATAAAGGCCTGTTGTAGTGTTAAAATTTGTTGTAATTGCATTAAGACCACATTCAGATTCCATGGATGGTTAAGTTCATGAGATTTGAATGCAAATAAATAGGAAAATATACTTTGATGGGCGTAGAATTGGAGATTAGGGTGACAGAATAAAATCCTCAATTCGGTCCTATTGTTTGAGTACTGAAGTGGAGATGTTAGCCCTCTTGTGAGGGGAATGTGGGAGCTCCGAAGTGAGAGCCGGTATCCTCCCAGCCTAGCCACGAATTCAGTAAACAAGCATAGGATTAGTTAATGCTCTTTATGCCTAGACCAAAGGGTAAAGAATAGGATTGCTCCTATTTGGCACATACAATTTTTAATGCATCTCATTCATTTACATTATCTAATTCATTACATAAGAATAGTAGTTTGTAATATCTCAAAATGCTCCAAACCAATTCATCCAAAAAATGGTTATCTTTAGAATTAATATTTGCATTTAGTTATAGTTACTATCTTTACATTTAACACTTGCATTTAAGAGTAGTTGATAGATAAAACATCATTTTAATCGACATTCCTAACAAGGACTAATTGTAGTAGACTAGGATTTGACTAAGAACCTCTTACCTCACTTTCCTGTGGGATCGATAAACGGGACTCCACTAGAGCCCTATATTACTTGAGTGATATGTTTACTTGTGTTTGAAATTGTGACTTTACAAAATTATTATAAATAATAAATCTGGGTTCATAAATTCTTGTATATAAAAAGTCGCTGTCAAGTTTTTGGCGTCGTTGCCGGGAAGCTTCGGTAAGAACTTTAGGAGAATTTTAGTTGAAGTAATTAGGCTTAGACTTGGAAAACTGTAGTGTCGTAAAAACTATTTTGTGTGAAAAGTGTTTTTATATGAAAAAGTGTTAAAAAAAATTTGTTTGTGTGAAAAATAAGGTGTTCTTGAAAATTTTTTATTGTGTTGAATATATTTCATCTGTTATTTGTTTAATTGTTAATGTATTGTTTGTTGTGTTGCGTATGCAAAACCAAGGATCTACAGGACTTGTGTCTTATGATCCCGAGTTGAAAAAAAGAAAAAAATAAAAATACAAAGAGGTCTCGAAAAACTAGAAATGGAAATGGAAAACTTTCAAAATAATAACTTGGAAAATCATCATACTTCATTGAGGGATTACGTAAATCCTACGACAGATTAAATTCACTCAAGTATACAAAACCCTGTCGTAGAAGCTGACTCGTTTGAAATAAATCCTGAGATTATCCAACTTGTGCAAAACAATCAGTTTAGGGGAACTCCTTTGGAGGATCCCTATTTACAGTTATCAAATTTTATAGAACTTTTTGCTATATTTTGTTATAACGGTATGTCAGACGATGCAGTTAGACTAAGGCTTTTTCCTTTCTCATTAAGGGATAAGGCTAAAATGTGGTTATACTCATTAGCACCTGACTCTATTAAAAGTTGGGAGGAGTTAACTCAGAAATTCCTAAGTATTTTCCACCTTCAAGGACTACTGAACTTAGAAAAGATATTATCTCATTTTGTCAGTATGAAGGGGAATCAATATACGAAGCCTGAGAATAATTTTAGGAACTCCTTAAAAAGTGTCCATATCATGCTCTGCCTGATTGGTTAATCATTCAAAATTTTTATAATGGGTTAGTAGAATCCCTTAGGTTTATAATTGATGTTGTTGTTGGTGGATCATTAATGTCAAAAACATTTGATGAAGCATATGCATTAATTGAAAAAATGGCTACAAATGAATTTCAACAGCCCTCTACAAGGATAAATCCTAAAAAAGTAGTCAGTGTTTATGATACAGATGAGATTTCAATTCTTGCATCTCAAGTTGCTGCAATATCAAAGATGTTGGATCAATTTGGAATGAACCAAACTCAATTTACTCCAGTAAGTGAGGAAAGTTCATTAGGGCATATGATTGATTCTAACTTATCATATGAGACTTTAAAGACCATAAACAACCCATATTCTAACTTTTACAACTCAGGTTTGGAGAACCATCCTAATTTTAACTGGAATTATAATACTGATGATGGAAACCAAAAATGCAAAAATAATAATGCAAATCCTAATGGATGTTGGAATAATCAGGGGAACACAAACTATAGACCTTCATATCCACCAGACTCTAACAATGATCAACAATTTGAGAATAAGAAGATGTCTATGGAAGATGTGGTATTGCAAATGAGAAACTAGTTGCAAAGTCAAAATGTTGCGATTAAAAATATAGAGAATCAACTGAGACAAATTGCTAATTCACTTACCAATAGACCCCAAGGAACACTTCTTAGCAACATTGAGATCAACCATAAATTGAACACTAATGAACAAGTAGAAGCTGTCCAATTAAAAAGTGAAAGAGAGATAGAGGATGTGGTTTAAAAAGAGAAAGATGTTGTGAGAGAAACAAAGGAAACTAAAAGACCAAAAGAACATGTTTCTAAGGATCTGGAAAAATTAATATCTCCAACTAATCAATTTAAAAAGACCACCACCTCCATTTCCTCAAAGACTTAGACAACATGAGTTGGATAAAAAATTTTTAAAGTTCATGGACGTACTTAAGAAGTTAACGATAAATATTCCTTTCGCTGAAGCTTTGAACAGATGCCAAGTTATGCAAAATTTATGAAGGAGATATTAAACAAGAAAAGGAAATTTGGGGATTACGAGACAGTTGCACTAAGTGAGGAGTGCAGCACTATACTTCAAAAAATTTTTTCTCAGAAACTTAAAGATCATTGTAGCTTTACAATTCCTTGTGTAATTGGAAAAAGATTATGTGGAAAAGCTGTATGTGATTTAGGATCGAGCATTAATGTGATGCCTTTATCTATATTTAAAATGTTAGGTTTAGTTGATATTTCTCCCACCACTATAACTCTTCAGTTAACTTATCAATCTATCATTTATCCAAAAGGGATTATAAAAGATGTGCTTGTTAAAGTGGATAAATTTATCTTTCCTGTGGACTTTATTGCATTAGATATGGAGGAAGATAAAGATATTCCCATTATTTTGGGGAGACCTTTTCTTATTACTGGATAAGCTATGATAGATGTGCAAAAAGAAAAGTTAACTATGAATATTAATGACCATGAAACCACTTTTGATGTTTTAAAGGCTATGAATTATCCAGCTGAGAGAAATGATGATGATTGTTTTTGGATGGATGAAATTGATTATCTAAGTAAAAACTATTTCCAGAAAAGTTTTGAGAGTAAGTTAACAAATGAGATCGAAATGGGTTTTCATGATGAGTCGAAGATGTTGTTTAAAGAAGACTGTATGTATAATCAGGAGAGGTGTGAAATGATGGACCTTACCAAAAATAGTAAACTTTTAATTCCATCTGTTGAGAAATCTCATGAACTTAAGATGAATGTACCTCATACAATTTTAAAGCCTATCTATTTGATGAATTCATATATACCACCAGTCTCTATATCTTCATATTCGACTCAATCACAAGATGAACTTGAATTGAATGATGAAATCAGTAAAAGATCTTCTATGAAAGAGTTATTCAAAGTCACCGAATGGCATATTCATTGGTATAAGAACAAAATGAATGAGATCTGATGCTGGGGCAGATTATTAATGCAATTAACAGTTACCCCCCAGAGATTTTACGTAGTGACTCTGAGATAAATCCTAAGGAAATGCATTATGAGCAATTTTAAATTATTGAACTGATATTTAGAAGAGAATTTGAGAATTTGTTTCAAAAGAGCTTTGAGTTGAGAGATAAGGACAAGGAAATTGAAAGATCAATGGAAGAAATTCTTGAAGAATTGGAAGATAATTTGAAACAGAAGAGTAACATAGAAGATATTGATCTAGAATCTGAATTATCTAGAGAGAATCTGTTCCAAAATTTGGGAGATCTTGAATTATCATATAAAGATCCATTTCTTATAAATTTCAAGGATGATATTATTATGCAAATTGATAAAATTACTAGAAGAATATTTGATCTAGAAAGAAATCCGAGGAACAAGGATATAAATCAATTTGAAAAAGAAGAGCTGAAAGAAAAAAAATTAAATTCAAGGACTTTGTAGGAATCCCTGGATCTGGAAAAAATTGGGCTATTGATCAAGGATTACTTAATTGGAATTTGATCCAGGTGGAATCATTTGTCGGGCTAGCGATGTTAAATCAAGTGCTTTATGGGAGACAACCCATAGTTATCTGTGTGGTTTGATTTAGTATGCTTAAGAGTCATGATTGTTAGTGTTGTATTGTGTTTGCTTTAGTGTGGATTGATCAGTTTGCTTGTTGTTTGGTAGATGTTTGGATTGTAAGTGATTTGATTTAATTTTTGTGTGTCATGAGGGAGATGATTCATTAAATTCTTATTATGGTTAGACTTGTATGTTCTCTTGTAGTAGTTGGATTGACGAGTCCACTATAACTTGGGTCTAACCTGGACTTGAGTTTTACAAAAGACATTATGAATATTTAGAGCGATACTTCCATCTTAATTTTGTTACTTTCTTTCTTGGACTTTGTTTTCATTTGATAGGAGTCGCAAACCTATTAGATGAGTAACTTGTGGATGATCTTACACTATCCTTATAACTGCTAGAGGTGCTTAATTATTGGGATATGATAATGTCTGGTGTAGGTGCTCGAGAACCAATATATCGAGGATAATCTTATCTTTGGGATTGGAATCTATAAAATCATTTACAAGAACCCAATATATTTCTGTTAGGGATTCCGTTAGAAATTGGAAGTAAGTTAGTGATATGCGATGAGATAGAGAAAGAATTGACCTCATTTATCTTGTTTATATGTTTGTGTTTGTGTTTGTGTTATAATTTATAAGAATTGAAAAAACATTTTTATATTTCAATGCTGATACATGTTATGCTAGTTAGATTTGTACTTATTTCAAAATTTCATTACTCAGCAAATTCTCTAATGATGTATATGTATATAAAGCTCCTAATGTTACAGACCAGGTGAAGTAGAAATTTTGAGAAGGACTGCAAAAATTTTAGAATGATGAAAATGCCTAAAGTATTGAGGTATGATTTATATTTAGAATTTTTCTTTCCACCTGTATCATTTCATATTGAAAAATTTAAGTTTGGGGGAGGGAAGAAAAAAACTAACTATTAGATGTTCTCAATTTAAATATTTTCAAAAATTATTAATATGATTTTATGTAGTGAATTTAATTCAGACAACTATATTTTATAGATATTTAAATATTATGGTAGATTTAAAGGAATATTTTTGTAATAAAAATTAATTTTGTAGATTAAGATATTTAATATAAGAGAATAAGACTATAGTTAGCTATTTAAAGTAAAGGAAACTATATTTTGAAGTATTAAGAATCTTGGAAATTCATTTGAGAAGAAAAGATTGGGGCTCAATGATGTAAAAGCTATGAAATATTTATAAGGTAAAGGAATGCTTTGAGTTTCAAATTTAGGGAAAGAAATGTGATGTTCAAAATCATTAAATGTTATCCAGATATAGTAATTCTCACTTGAAAAAGGAAAAGAAAGGATTGATAACAATCTCAGAAAAGAAAAGAAAAATATATAGGATTGAAAGCAATCCAAATGAAAAAGAGAAAAGAAAAGAAAAAAATATATATAAAAGTGAGGAGAAGCTTGAGGAGATGCCTAATCAAAAATTGGATTCACTGGACCTACCTAAAGGGAAAACCTAAATACATTCCTGAACTTATATTTATGGATTAACATCTTTTAATAGTAGTGTTCTCTTGAAGTTCCTATCATTTGAATATTTTAAGTGACTTGATATTACAACATATAATTATTCTTCAAATGAATAAAAAACTAGAACTCTTAAACTTGATGACTAGATAATCTTATACATGCAGAGTTAATTTAATTATTTGAATATTTTTCTGAAAATCTCACTATGGTATTTACTTAAATCAAACATATAGTATTTCTGAATTAAAACCTTACTGCAATAGATCATAACTTTTATGTAGTACGAAAATTACTTGAGGACAAGTAATAGTTAAGTTTGGGGGATTTTGACCAAAGGAAAATATGTTGAGATTTTCATACCTATTTTATACTGATTTTGATGATATTGCACTTTAAAGAAGGGTATTTTTGATGTTTTGTTGCAGGTATGATGAATTATGGTCATTGGAGCAAAAAGATGCAAAAATGGTGCAATTTGGAGCAAAAACGAGCAAGAAATGATATTTCGCCCTGTCACCTTTCGATAAGTCTTTGGATGCTTACACTTCTTGCATATTTTTGAATGAGAATACACTTTAAAGGAAGCTTGTTTTCATGCTTATTTCGTAGGGCTATCTGTTACGAACGCAACGCAACTGAGATGGGGCGAAACGGAGCTAAAATGGAGCGAAACGGTGGAGCTGCGCAGTCTGCCCGCCGACAACGCCAAAACGGCGCCGACGGCAAGATTTACCCAAGAAGACCGAAAAATGACAAAAAAGCTCGCCGACAGCGCCCTCGAGCCTGCTGACAGCGCCCGGGACGACTATGGACCGACTTTTGGCGGTTATGAGCTGAAATTCAATGTATTTGGACGCATTTTGGAAGGGTGCTTGTGGCAACTCTTCATACTTTGTCCCTACACTTTAAAAGAAATAATTTAGGTTAGAAAAAAGGAGGAGTTGTATGAGAGGAATGTTAGGAAAAGTGTGGAGAAAGTTTAGGTTTCTTCGAATAGGAGTTGAAATGTAGATTTCTACCCTTTTGGAGAGATTGGAGAGGGGATTTTGAGAGAATTTATAAGAAGATGTTCTAGCATTGCATTGATCGGCGGGAAACTTTGTGGGAGAGATTTTCTTCTTTCTTTCAAGAGAAAAGGCTAAGTATTGTGTTCTTCATTATCTTATGGTTTTGTAAACACTTATCTGGTAGATTTGCTTTGGTTAAATGAAGTTTCTATTGTGTTTTCTTCGTGCTTTGTTGGGCTTCTCTTACTCTCTCTTCTTGTTTCGAAATAATGGGATGAGAAGATTATGTCGTTATTTTCATTTTACTTTTCTTTTGTAATGAGTAGAATTCATGTTTAGGATTTTGTGATGCGTGTTAGAAGCGGATTTAATTATCAATGTGATGGTTTTTACTTGCACTGTACTTACATTACAATAAAGGCATGTTGTAGTGTTAAAATTTGTTGTAATTGCATTAAGACCACATTCAGATTCCATGGATGGTTACGTTCATGGGAGTTGAATGCAAATAAATAGGGAAATATACTTTGATAGGCGTAGAATTAGAGATTTTAAGGTGACAGACTAAAATCTCCAATTCGGTCCTATTGTTTGAGTACTGAAGCGGAGATGTTAGCCCTCAGGTGAGGGGAACGTGGGAGCTCTGAAGTAAGAGCCGGTATCCTCCCAGCCTGGCCACAGATTCAATAAACAAGTATAGGATTAGTCAATGCTCTTTATGCCTGGACCAAAGGGTAAAGAATAGGAATTCTTCTATTTGGCACATACAATATTTAATGCATCTCAATCCTTTAGATTATCTAATTCATTACATAAGAATAGTATGTTGCTCTGGGAGAATGTGTAAGTTTTTTTTGCATGAGCTTGGGACAATTCAAAATATGTAAAAAAGAATGAGTATTTGAAGATAAATTGGGGTTCGGATTGTAAGGGTATGGGTGCCTCCAAACACACATGAGGGGCACTCCCACATACTAGTACAAGAAGATGATGGCAAGAGTTATTTTTCACATTATATCTTACTAGAAAATAATTTTTTATTAACTTTTAATCTTATTTTAACAGTCACAGAAGCTTGGATGAGAACTTATATTGCTAAACTCAACAACCATTGAACCACCAATAGGTTGACACTAGATCTCAGATAACTCATATAAGTGGTTAGAATTAATTTTATATAATTGGAAATAATCTTGGAATTAAATTACACTCCCAAAAATTTTTACAATCTTTTTTTATAAAAAACATATTAGAGGCGATAGAAGGAGTTATTATCCATGGTACTAATTCGTCTAAATATGGGTTCTAGAGAGAGTCTGCTAGGGAGGAATAATAAATAAATAAAATTATAGCTTGGGTTCACAGGCACATGCATACAACGTATATTACTTTTTTGTTGGATAGAGCTCTACATCTACAAGAAGGGTAACATTTATAGGCAGGTTGTGCATTCAATGTTGATATAGAGAATTGATTTGTTGTTACATTTGTTGAGATGAAGGCCAATATGGAGGCCAAATTTAAAATGAAATTAAAGGTGGTGCGATGAGAGGCAAGTTGCATGCAGACGAGGAGATAGAGGAGGAGGAGGACAATGAGGAGACAAATGACGAGTAAGGCTATATTTACTTCTTTTTT
>NEWO01000382.1:757027-768637 GCA_003013225.1 Phalaenopsis aphrodite
GATAAACTGTTCAAAAAGTTTTGCGGTCGTCATTTTCATATGACGTGCTAACCTTGTCGATTTGGTGTCAGTTAGGCTTTGGTAAATAATTCCACCTACTAGCTATTCGTTTTGCCTATGGATATGATAAAAGTAGTTAGAAAACTAATGGTAAGCCTTCGAAAACCTGCAACATAAAAAAAATAGATTCTCCTGTTCATATTTATATTATCACACATGTTATCAAAGCATTTATGATACTATTCCAAGCATATAATAAACTAGAATAGCAGTCAAATATAAAACTTTCTAATCAAATAATAAAATAAAAAAATGAGATTGATTTAAAAAATATATATCACTGCTCACAGAAAAATTATATGTTCAAATGTACAATACAAACATAAAAAAAAAGAAATATATCCCTCCTAATCATCCTCCTCTACCTCCTCATCCTCGTCATCCTCCACCTCTTCCTCCTCCATTAATGCTACCTTGCCACACTGCTTCATTTGTTACCAAAACAAATTTCTACTTTGTATTTAGTGTGACCTCCATGTAAGCCTCCAATTCCAACCTTATTTATGTGAAGTGGGCCTCCATCTTGGCAGAGAATGCAACAACATGTTTAGAGACCTCCTCCTCTTGTATGGTGGAGGTAGAAACTGTATATACACTAGTGCATAGTTGAGCATCGTAAGGAAAACCTTGCAATCCGACCTCGTAGAAGTGACCCTCTTCTTACCTCTAGTAGCCACCATCCACCGGTTGTACTCGGAAGGATCACGCTCAACATGGAAACTTCCAAATTTTTATCCATTGCTCAAATCTCATTGATAATCCTCTGATACTCCTCTGAGGAGCCAATCAAGCCTTTTCCATAAGGAGCCCCCCAAGCCTCTCCAATCAAAACCAAGGTCTTCCATAGCCTCTCATGGCTACTTAAAGAGCAAACTTGAGACGAAGCTCTCTATCGAGCCTCCCAAACCTCTGCCTTTCAAAAAATAAAACCACCCCCTTGACCTAGGCATTAAATCCCCCATGTCCTTAGGCCACAAAAATCCACTAGAAAACACTAATTTTTCAACCCTAACCAAGGACGATTTTCGGCCTTCGACAAGAACTCTTTCAAAACTTAAATTTAAACCTTTTAAAAGCTTGCTAAAACCCGCACGACTCTTCCTCAATCAAAATTGAGGCTACCCAACCCTCCAACCCATCCCAACACCAACCTAAGCCACCATTTGGTCTAGCTTACAGCTAGAGCTAGTTTCAGTTCTAATTGAAGCAAGGAAAAGGTTTGTGGCATCAAGGTGAAGCTCCCTGTCAAGAAAAATCGAGGCCACACCTCTTGGGATAAGGTATGGATCAAAATCCATAAAATTAGCCTCGAGTTTGGTCTTTTGTGAAAGAAATGAATATATCAAGCTCATTATAGTGTATAGATGTGTTCGCCAAGCTTAGATGAAGCTATAGGAACAAACTGCGTTTGATTTTGTTAAGAATCAAGCAAAATATTAGGGCTTAATCACTGTTGGTTCTATGTTCATTGTCTCGTGGAAACAATTAATATATGTCATATGTTGCCATGTATTAGAAATGAACGACAGTGATCGAGACGAACAGTTAAACTATGCAGAATGAGAGAAGCGGACGATGAAACCCTTCATTGTAATCATGGAAAGCACGGTGAATCAGAAGGAGCTTCATGGAGTTTTGACTGGGACTAGGATGACATGGCTACAACATGGGTAAGTAGGAAAATTCAAAATTTCTATTTAAATANCATTTTTATTTTACTCAGGCATACCTTTGGTTTAGTGTCACTAATGTGTTCGTTATGATAACCGACGGATAAACTGTTCAAAAAGTTTTGCGGTCGTCATTTTCATATGACGTGCTAACCTTGTCGATTCGGTGTCAGTTGGGCTTTGGTAAATAATTCCACCTACTATCTATTCGTTTTGCTTATGGATATGATAAAAGTAGTTAGAAAACTAATGGTAAGCCTTCGGAAACCTGCAACATAAAAAAAATAGATTCTCCTGTTCATATTTATATTATCACACATGTTGTCAAAGCATTTATGATACTATTCCAAGCATATAATAAACTAGACTAGCAGTCAAATATAAAACTTTCTAATCAAATAACAAAATAAAAAAATGAGATTGATTTAAAAAATATATATCACTGCTCACAGAAAAATTATATGTTCAAATGTACAATATAAACATAAAAAAAAAGAAATATATCCCCCCTAATCATCCTCCTCAATCTCCTCATCCTCGTCATCCTCCACCTCTTCCTCCTTTAATGCTACATTTTCACACTGCCTCATATGTTACCAAAACAAATTTCTACTCGATATTTAGTGTGAACTCCATGTAAGCCTCCAACTCCAACCTTATTTATGTGAAGCGGGCCTCCATCTTGGCAGATAATGCAACAACATGTTTAGAGACCTCCTCCTCTTGTATGGTAGAGGTAGAAGTTGTATATACACTAGTGGATAGGTGAGCATAGTAAGGAAAACCATGCAACCCGACCCCGTAGAAGTGACCCTCTTCTTTCCTCTCGTAACCTCCATCCACCAGTTGTACTCGGAAGGATCACGTTCAACATGGAAACTTGCAAATTTTTATCCATTGCTCAAATCTCATCGAGAATCCTCTGATACTCCTCTGAGGAGCCAATCAAAGCCTTTCCCATAAGGAGTCCCCCAAGCCTCTCCAATCAAAACCAACGTCTTCCATAGCCTCTCATGGCTACTTAAAGAGCAAACTTGAGACCAAGCTCTCTATCAAGCCTCCCAAACCTCTGCCTTTCAATAAATAAAACCTCCCCCTTGACCAAGGCATTAAATCCCCCATGTCCTTAGGCCACTAAATCCACTAGAAAACACTAATTTTTCAACCCTAACAAAGGACGATTTTCTTCCCTTGACAAGCAATCTTTCAAAACTTAAATTTAAACCTTTCAAAAGCTTTCTAAAACCTGTACTACTCTTGCTCAATCAAAATTGAGGCTAACCAACCCTCCAACCCATCACAACACCAACCTAAGCCACCATTTAGTCTAGCTTATAGCTAGAGCCAGTTTCAATTCAAATTGAAGGAAGGAAAAGGTTTGTGGCATCAAGGTGAAGCACTCTGTCAAGAAAAATTGAGGCCACACCTCTTGGGATAAGGTCTGGATCAAAATCCCTAAAATTAGCCTCAAGTTTGGTCTTTTGTGAAAGAAACGAATATATCATGCTCATTAAAGTGTATAGATGTGTTTGCCAAGCTTAGATGAAGCTATAGGAACAAACTGCAATTGATTTTGTTAAGAATCAAGCAAAATATTAGGGCTTAATCACGGTCGGTTCTATGTTCATTGTCTCGTGGAAACAATTAACATATGCCATATGTTACCATGTATTAGAAATGAACGACAGTGATCGGGACGAACAGTTAAACTATGCAGAATGAGAGAAGCGGACGATGAAACCCTTCAATGTAATCATGGAAAGCGCAGCGAATCAGAAGGAGCCTCATGGAGTTTTGACTGGGACTAGGATGACATGGCTACAACATGGGTAAGTAGGAAAATTCAAATTTTCTATATAAATATATCCAGAAAATATCTAAGAACTTTAAAAATTCATGACTTGGTGTAAAAAAATCATAAAAACAAAATAAAAATACCATAAACTCAGTGAACGGAGGGAATAATAATAATAATAATAATAATTAAAAATAAATAAATTATATTTAATTTTAAATGAATTCAATAATTTAGAGAGTATTTTAATTTTTAAAAGTTAAATATAAACCCAAAAAGTATGAATATTTATGGGAATATTTTCGGATTTTTCCAAGGTTAGGGGATCTCCCTAACATTGAAATGATCAATTTCATCCCAAATTTATAATTATTCTAAAAAGTAATTATAAAAAAATTAGAAAATTAAAAACTAAAGATGAAAATTAACAAGGAAAATTAGGACGATAAAAGTAAACCTTAAAATGAGAATTTCCAAATTTAAAAATCCTAAAGGTGAAAGTTAGAAGGCTAAGGGTTAAATTGTTAGAAAAAATATATTTTAGCCCAAATTGTTCGTCAAAATAAATTCAAATCATTAATCTAAACTTAGGAGCTTAACCAAGTACAATCTTAAGGGATTGACAACTTGGTTAGCCCCTTAACCATAACATACCCCTAATGACTCAGGGTTAGCTGAATTTGGCATGAGCTTGGTTGGGTCTGACTCAATACCGACCTAAGTGAACCCACAGTTGGAGCCAATCAAATAGAGTTCAAGTCTGAGTCCTTGTTGACTTTGGCTTAGTTCATGTTTAACGTAAAACCCTTTGGGTCTAACCTAAATTATCAATCTGTATTTCTAAGTGTAACCCATCTTAGACTTAGCATAATTTTGAACCCTACTAGGTTTAACACAAATTATACTTAATTCAAACCCTAAACATTTAATATATCCAATATTAGGCCTAAATCATAAATCTTAGGTCCAATCAAATTTGGACCTGACCTCATCTTTAGGTCTAACAAACATTAAATCTAAAACCTAAATCTACGAGTACACGAAGAGGAGGGTAAGAGTTATTTTTCACATTATATCTTACAAGAAAATAATTGCTTTTTAACTTTTATCTTATTTTAACAGTCACAAGAGGTTGGGTGAGAACTTATTATATCTAAGCTCGGCAATCATTGGACCACCAATAGGTTGACACTAGATCCCAAACAACTCATATAAGTGGCTAGAATTATTTTTATATATTTGCAACTAATCTTGGATTTAATTTAGACTCCAAAAATATTTTACAATTTTTTTTATAGAAAAAATAGTAGAGATAAATAAGACCCGAAATAAGGGCATAAAAGGAGTTATTATCCCTAATACTAATATGTCTGAATATGAGCTCAAGAGAGAGCTCGTTAGAGGGGAAGAATAAATGAAAATTTTATGATTTGGGTTCACAGGCACATGCATACAACGCACATCGCTCTTTTCTTGGACAGAGCTCTACATCTACAAGAAGGATGAAATTTATAGGCAGGTTGTTGCATTCAATATCGATATAGAGACACAATTTGCAGTTACGTTTGTTGAGATGAAGGCCAATATGAAGGCCAAATTTAAAATGAAATTAAAGGTGGTGTGCTGTGAGGAACGTCGGAGAGGGAAGTTGCATGCAGACGAGGAGATAGAGGAGGAGGAGGACAATGAGGACACAGATGATGAGTAAGGCTATTTTTACTTTCTTTTTTATTATGAAACATTTATGTACATTTTTTTGTTGTATATAGATATATTATTTCATTCTCTCATTCCAAACACTGCAATTATTTTTGTTTTCAATTTGTGAGTTCATTCATATGGTTATTGTTTAGTAGCTATTTGAATAGGTACATTAGATTTTGTGATTTACGTTACATATGTTTCTATGATGTGATTGTAGGTGTAGAAATTATTATTCAATAAATGCGGTTTTATTTTTCTTATGTAGTTTTTGATAGCCAAATAACGACCATTTGTATGACCTATGATACAAAATAAATAGACAATTAATATCTGTTGGTTTACTAACCAATGGCGATCAGACGAGTCTTAGCTTGGTATGAATTGACGAGTCAAACCTGTCGGAAATTATTTCGAAGTTAATGTTGTCAATCTGTATTCCGTGATCTAAAATTCAATCGGAATAAGTGATGCTTAAATTTTTGTCAGAATGTGGGCAATTTTTTTTTTTTTTATAATCAACGATAATTTAATAATTTTAAGCCAATTTCTTACTGTTAGAAATGAGCTGAAATCCTTTCGTAAATTACTTTTCCTTTGGTCGGACTTTCTAATTTTTCCTTCATGTTTTCGACATTAAAATATTTGGGTGATTTTGTGTTTTTTATTTCATACATACATATGTGAGATCTTCATGTAAAATTAAGACGAATAAACTCTCATACTTTATTGTAAGGAATTTTCCAACAGGCAACCAGACTCATGATAAATTAATGATATTTAATTTATATGAAACAAAGGAAATTCATCACTATTTTATACCTTAAGATTAATGCTTGAGTTTCGTATAATAAAATCAAAGTGCCCCACTTAAGCCAAAGTAACTTCACAATTGCTTTATGAAAAATGACATTTATAACATTAGATTAAAGGCAAATTTACATACATACCACACAATAATCCTGTTTTTACATGACTGACACCCAAAATTGGTATCCGCACTTCTAACACTTTAATTTGTGTATTTTGATATGATGTGAAAAATTTGAGTGAAATGCACCTAAATCTGAATGTTTAATTAGGTGTTAGTCATGTAAAATATGTCTGTAATTTCAGGGAGTACATAACAAACAAAACCTAATAAAATTCGAAAAAGTATATAAATATGAACCGTTTTCTCAAGTTTTTTGAAAGCAAAAAAGAAAACTGCACATGCTAATACTCTCATGTCGCATCACATAACGGTAACACCTTCTCCACAGTAGTCTTAAACCATCTAATCAACATACAGACAACTTTAATCAGCGAATACCAGGACGACAATGGAATGGAAAGTAAGGCGCAGCCATGGCCGCGTTCTCNTAGATCACCCCGAGGTTCATTAGGTTTAAGTTGTGCTTAGTGTCATATCTCAATTAACCCATGAGAGTGGGATAAGCACTTGAGCTTCTAGTGTTTGAAGAGAATTAATCATGGTTTAACTTCAAACTAATCCTCAAGTATTTTTAAATTAAATTTAGCTTGCTACAAAACTCAAAAGACACCGGGAGTAAATGTGCAATTTGGGGAAAGTCATTTTAAGGAGTTTTAATTAGAAGATTAACCTATGACTCAACCATTAGTTTGGGATTTAGATTAGTAGATTATTGACTTCCTAACCTATATCCCAAACATTTAAATCATTCAAATCAATGTCATCTTTCAATGTTCAACAATTTGAATAATTACATTTATATGCTTCTTTTCTAAAAAGGAGGTTAATTGGTCTCTACCACTTACCCTCATGTTTCAATTACCTTAGAATATTGCTTAGGTTCAAATATTAACCTTTAAACGCTTAGCTCGCCCTAAATTATAATTAGGGGGTGAAAAGGAGGAAATTAGAATTTTGCCCCTAAGGCTCTAGAGAAGAAATCATATTTTTTCTAATTTTTATTTTCTTTTTTATGAGAATTTTAATCCAAAAGTGAAAATTTTCAAATTTAATTCATTTAATCAACCAAAGTAAAGTTTCTGTTCTTAGAAAAACAATTGGAAATTCAACTAGGTCAGAGGACCACTTGGGTTAAATTTAATGAACTTTTGAGTTATGGTTCAATTTTTATAATTATTTGTTTTTTTGTGGTTAATTAAATAGAAAATGCATTTTATTTTGAAAAATCAATTTTTTATTTTTCATTGATCTATCTAACGACAAAGAACTCAGATTTTTTTTGTATTTTAATAATATTTATTTTATTTTTCATATTTATTTCAATGAAAAATTAGGAAAATACACTTTTAGGCATTTAAAAATACATCACTTTATTTAAGAAATTAGAAAAAAATATTAAAAATGATACCAACTGATGGTGGATCAGTTAGACTTATTTTTGTGTTTTTTGTATTTTTGTTGTTTTTTTTTTAATTTTTAAATATTTTTAAATTTAAAAAAGCCCAAAAATGAACACTCCAAACCACTTTTCAGAATTGTTTTAGTATTATTTTAATTATTATAATTATTTTAGAGCAAAAATCTCATTTTCCTTGAAAAATAGACTTTGATGATCAAATCAATTCATATTCACTTCAAATTTTTACAGAGCTTCTCATAACCATTATTTACAGTGTGGATCATGTTTTATGATCTTTTGGATTATATTTTATTTACTTAGTTTTTATGGGTTTTAATGATTTACAATAAGAAAATGTATTTTAAAAACATTTAAAATTAATTTTTATTTTTCATACACTCCCCTAACCACAATGAACCTACCAAAGTAGACCATAAATATTTTTTTAATTTTTATTTTAATTTATATAATTATTTTAATTGAAAGGGTGACTTAACATTGGAAATTAAGCTTCACCATATTAGAAGTGCTCTCTGAATTTGGAGAAATCAAAGAACATTCCCATTCACAGAGAGAACAAACCCTCAAAATTTTATTTTATGATGACTAATATTTCATTAATTAGGATTTAATGAAGTTTTAGAGTGTTTAATAAATTTAAAAACAAATATAAGTTAAACAATTTTGATTTTTTGTTCACATGATTTTTCTCTATTCACTGAACATAAGCATATTTTTATCCTTATTTTATGGTTTTTCTACACCAAAGTATGAAATATTAAAGTTTTCTAAATTATTTAAATAAAGAAACCTATTTTTCTACTTATCCACGTCGGTGCCACACAATCCTTGGCAACTCTGAGCTTTCCACGTGTCACTGCGCTATAGGACGCCGCCTTTTGAGTCAGTCGTCATTCGTTATGCCTTTACCGCTCCATCTATTCATTCGAAGCGACCTAGTCTGGTCGTTTGATGCACGTGTGATCGGACGGCTCCCGGTCATCATCCCCAAGTGAACTAACCAGTAAATCGCTCATTTTCTGAACCTAATTTCTCCAATGATTCTCAACTAAATCATGCAAGGTTTGTTCCTACACTATCATCTAGTCAAAATGAACACATCTATACGATTAGATGCTCATAAAGTTAAACTTCTCTTCACAATTGTTGAAACCAAGTTGAAAATTAGGGTTGGTGGTTTATACCTTCGCCCAAGAGGGAGGCCTCAATTGGGTGCTTGCAAAAGCTTCAGTGCAGTCCAAAGATCCTCTTTAAAGTGTAACCTTTCTATGGTATAAAGTCCAGGTAGAAATTTGATTGAAGGGTGGCACAGGCTTGGTCTAGCTCTATGACAGAGGGATCAAATAATGGGGCTTTTAGTGGGGAACTTCCTCTCCTGATCTGGTAAAGCTTAAGAGTGAGTTAATTTGAGGAATTAATTGAGTTGGAAGGATGACCATGAAAAGTCTTTATTTTTTATTTTGAAATTAGGGCTAATTAATGGGAATTAGGGCAGGAAAGTGGTAAGGATTGGCTTCTTAAAGTTGCAAAGGAGTTTGGTGAAAATTTGGCAGAGTTTTGTTAAGATTTAAGCACTCTTCTCCTTTGGGTCGTGGGAGGTCCTCCATTTAGAGAGAAGGCTTTGGTGGCAAATAGGGCAGGCCATGGTGGCAAGGCAGTAGCTTAGGTGGGGGAAGAGAGGTTGTAATAGAAAATTAGAGTGAGCTAGCTCATATGAGTTGAATTTTAGGTTTTAGCCATTTGGTCCCTCTCGGGCATGGGGTTATTTCGGTGGCTGAGGTGGACGACCAACCAGGGTCACTTTGACCTCAGCGAAGTCAAGGGGACTGAGTAGTCAGCTCAATTTGATTTTAGGTAAGTTCTAAGGAGAAGAACCAAGGGAAAAATGGGGTTTAGGCTAAGTGACCTAGGTTGGGTTTAAACACTTGGTTAAGTGGTTAAGTCTGGTTCCAATATGGTTAGGGTGCTTGGACTGTCCCTAAGAAAGGTTAGGGTGAAGTCAAATGGCTGGCTTGATGATGAGGCAAGGGTTTAATTGTTGCATGGAAGAAGGAAAGTCCAAGTGAAGGAGGGAGAGGGAACGGTCACCTCGTTTTGCCATTTTTTGAAATTTTGACTTTGGGATGTCTATATGAGGCTCTATGGGACATGTCATGCCATGTATGATGCCACGAGGAACTTTCATACAAAAGTAAATTTACTTTTATGAAATTTTTGGGGAGAAGATGCCATCATGCCCAATTTGTATGAAAGTTCATGTATATGCATGGTATGATTGTTATGATGCCCATGATGAATATTGAAATTAAAATGGGATGAGGTGGAAGAGATTTTATGTCATGTGGGATCAATTTGGTCCTTTTAAAATCAATGTCATGTGCTTTTGAAAATGCATGTTGGTATGGGCTTTTAAAATATGCATGAAGGATTTAAATTAAAATTAACCATGGGATAATAAAATTAGGCTTCAATTTGATTGAAATTGAGTTTGAACTTTGAAATTAAGTAGGTTAGGAGTGAATTGAATGAAAATTTGGGGTTACTTTAATCAATTGGGTGAAAATTTGTGGTTTTGGGCATTTAGGGATAATTTGGGAAAGTTTGGCAATTTTGGTGGATTTGGGCATAATTGGAGACAATGGGTGATCCAAATTAATTTTGGGGACATTTAGAGTGAAATTGGGGATTTTCTGGAACTTTAGGAGTAATTTTGGAGATTTTGGGGAATTTGGGGGCAATATTAGGATTTTGGTCAAAATTGGTCAATTTGGTCACAATGGGTGGTTTTAATATTTTAGAGAAATTTAAGGATTTGGGACACATTTAAAAATTTAGGGTTTTAGGGGCATTTTTGTAATTTTGGTAAATTTTGGCAAGATTGGGTATTATAGGTGAGTTTAGGGTTTAGGAATATTTGGTCATGGGTCTTAACCACACTTAACTACCTTAGGATCAAGCTTTGCCAAACGACAAATCCTTCATGAACCTTCACATGTTGGTCCTAGTCATCCCAGCCAAAGGCCAGAGGCTTGGGACCATCCATTTGAGTTTCCAAAAGAGCAAAGGGGAAAAGGGTTTGATTTCAGGGTCTTAGAAAAAGTAGGGAATTATGATGTGCTTGAGTGTGTGAAAGACCAAACCCTAGCCACCCCAGGTTGTCCTAAGTCCAATAGTCCTATGGGAAATCATCTCTAAATCCTCACATGTTGGTCCCAACCTTGTCATGACCAGCCATGTAGGGTTTCAAAGAGAGCAAGCAAGTGGTTTGAATTTCTATGTCGGTGTGGTTCCTTCTCTAGTCTTCTAGGATAGTCAAAAGAAAAGTCTTAGGGCTAGATTCTAAGTACTAAGAGAAAGAAATAACCTCACCAAAATTGAGGTTAACACCTGTGAGGATATCTCAACAAATAATGTGAATTATTACATCATCAGTACGTGTAATTATTTGTTGAGATGCTCAGAGATCTAATAGGTGCCACTTAGGCTTTCTTTTCTTAGAACTTTTATTAATAACATAAAAAAATGTGTATTCTTCTTTTTTCTCCTATGAATCTTACTTTAAACATAATTTAAAAATAAAGCATCCTTGTTAGACCATATATAAGGTCAATCTTTTAAAGCTTTTATATGCATATAGCCATCACATGTTGGCACTTATTAGAATCTTGTATCCTTAGGAATAGGCTGAGGTTGGCGACCCCATCAAAAATAAACACCACATTTGCACCCACTAAGATGTTGTTTTTGGACACCTTATTTCAAGATGTTGGCTAGAATATGGTAGTGTGTAGTTAGGTTTTTTATATGCATTGGGTCCTATTGATGTTTTGTGTGTAGCAGAGTATTTTTGTGTGTTTACAGCATTTGAGATGTGCGCACAAGCATTTTAGGGTGTTCTTTTAGCAGGGAGTCATGTTTAATAGGAAGGAGTTTAATGAGTTAAGCTAAAACATATTATGTATGTGCTTGAAAGTTATCCTTTTGTTGCATATGGTTCCTTATGGGTTGCATGTAAATAATCCATGCTAAC
>NEWO01000383.1:21513-37199 GCA_003013225.1 Phalaenopsis aphrodite
AATTATTTTAATGATATAAATGTTAAAAATAATATTTAAGTGTTAGATATATAAATACATAGGAATTGGATTTATTTAATTTAATGTTGATGGTGACAGCATTTGGTGCCCACCACTGGCATAATTAGATGTTGTCATGTTGGAACCGTTTAAGGATAAAATGGAAATGAATTTATTATAAACATATCACATAACTTATATAGAAAATACTTATTATTTTTTAATGAAGACTCATTGTTTTAACTATTTTGATTTTCTTAACAAAGGAATATAAAGCAAATTAAATGTAATATAATTAAAATATAACATATTTAAAATAATTTGAAGTTTTTTTATATTGAAATTAATATAAAGTAAATTTAACAATAGGAAGAAAATCGAAATTAATATAAAGTAAATTCGACAATAGAGGTGATGACAACCAATGTTTATAATCCTTGTTGCCAACAGTGACAGTGGTGGGCGGTAGTTGGCAGTCGACGACGGTTGTTAGTTGTGGTGGCGGAGGCGCCTGACATGTGCTATGGTGCATGACCAGAAGGTAGACAACGACAGTGACAACAAGCTGAAGAATGTAGTGTATTTGGAAATTCACACGAATAAAATGGATTCATAACACAGTGGTCTATAACTTTGAGATGAATTTTAAATTCCCCAAAATTTTACACGTATAATATTATAATAACTTTAAGACATTTATTAAGCCTGACGCAAAACCTACATGTGAGTTCTCCATTCTCATGCAACAGCATACTATCTTACATGCATCTCTCAATTCTCATGCAACCACACTACTCGCACACCCTATGCATAGATTCCATTGGTGTGCTCTAATGCCTGATTTGCTATGTTGTATTTTTCCCTCTCTTTCTCACTTTTGGTTTCTCCTCTCACATTTTTTTCTTTGTATTATGAGAATTCAAGTTTTCCCATGCAAAACGGCTTGAGACAATCGTAAAAAACTGTCAAATCTAGTAGTCCAATTCCTTTCACATAGGAGCCCAGAACTGACACATGAGCACCTAGTTCTCTGGTTCTTGGCACCTGGGCATTGGTTCAACCCTTTTTTAGTCTGTTTCATCTCTTTTGTTCTCAAACTTGCCTAACTATCTGTACATTGCATAAATATCATGAAAAATCATAAAAATGACACAAATAATATAAAAAATAAAGAAAATAACACAAGACATTTTTAACACATCAAATTCCCGGAAACTTGCATCTTCTTGCCCTCAGATAACTTTGAAATCTAGAACAAAAATTTAAAAAAAAGATTAAAGTAAATTTTAGATTAAGGATTTCAATGCTTTCTAATAATTACATAAATATATAAATCAAAGTGTACATGTTTCTCATTTAGGTAGAATTTTTAGAGCAACTTTCTAATATCCCAATTTAACTATTATTTATACTAGATCATATATAATTCTTCTTTTATTACTTATGTAAGATCTGACTATCATGAAATTAAGATTTTTTGCATAAAATTTGGTTTGTTATGCACTTAGATAATTTTAATTTTGTTACTGTATTTCTAAATACAAAATTTTAGGGTGAAATTTGTGAAGTTTTTTATCATTTGACTTATTATAAAGATTTACGAGCACTATTTTGTAATTGGAGCTTACCCTTAAGTCGCTCCCCAAATGTTCCTAAGTTTCTTTCTTAGTAAGCATGAATCTTTTTTTATTTTTTTATTGCTTTTCATGGAGATTACTTTATCTAGTTGAACTCATTTTTAATGATTTTGAATGATGACTTTATGTAAGTCAATTTTTTATTTCTTCTTAATTTTCTTAAAAGTTTGTAGTTCAAAAGATACTAACTAGGAATCTAATCATTTAATCAGTAAGTAGCAACTAAGTTTTATGTTATTGACGTCTTAATTCTATAAATAGTCATTGCTCAAACAATAATTTATGAAAAGTTATATAAAATAGGTATTACTATAGTTATAAATCAGGTATTAACAAGTTACTAGGCCTATCCATACAGCCTTCAGAAATTCCATGTCACTTTAATTTCAATTCCTTATTATTACAAATCACCTTCTACCATTTTATTTGTATAAATTCTTAAATTAGATTTTTTTTAATTTTAAATTAAAAACTAGGTCCTTAAATATCTATCATGCAGTCCTAAGGGGCTCTAAGAATGAAATAATGCAAGAGTTTTAGATATTTCACCTACATGAAGATTGATGAATGTTCTCTGGGCTTGATCCTTGCTCCTTCCACGTGTTGGCGAAGCTAGCTTCCTGCTTCCCTAAAGTAAGGACAAAGCTTTCCTCTTCCAAAGGAAATGTCTAGTTTTTCCTCCTGAGAAGCTTCTTCAACAAACTCCCTCAAACACCTCAGAAAATTAATGGAGAAAAGAAAAAGGTAGTAGGAGGAGGAAGAAAAAAATCAGGAAGGAAATGTTGAAGAAGAAGAAGAAGAAGAAGAAGCGAAGAAGATGAAAACCTCTCTCGCCTTGCTCTAAAACTCCCCACCAAGATCTTCTCCACTCCATGAGCTCTTCTCCAGCCTCTTCCCAGCACATGAGACCCCTCACCCAATTCAAAATGCTGGTTGGATCAAAGGGGGAACGAAGGAGAATCCCTTTCCATAAGTCTAAGCTCTTTGACCCATCCTTAGCCCAAAATGACCTCTTTATGAGGTATGTGAATGGTCCATAATTATGGTAAGAGGCTAAGCACTTTTATAGAATTTTTCTCCCTTTTCCTAAGCTCTTATTTGGCTTTTAATGGGTCAATTTGGTCAAAAAAAAAAAAAAAACAAAAACCGGCAACCCCCAAGGGGCCCAAGCAACAAGCCCAAACACAAACTTCCGCCCACCCCGGTTTAAAGACCCAGGGGCCAATTTTGGGCGCCTAGGGACCTAGAGCCAACACCTTCTTTCCAGGCTCTCGTTTTTTGACCCATAGGGGACTATTCTAGGCACCTAGGCGTGGGTCTAGCTTGTGACCCCTGATTTTTTCAAAAAATTTATGGCGAAAGATTTTAGCGATCCATAAGCTACGAGAGACTAAATATGCTAAAATATGGTTCTATAACTTCAAAAATAATCATTTTATGAGCACTTACATCAAAGACTTCAACCCAACTGTGTTCAAGCTCAATGCATAGGTTCGACATCCTAAACCCTAATCTTCCTGGAAATGCGTGGCTCCAAATATATTTGAAGCATAGTCTTTAAATACCAAAAAAGATATTAGATGTATTGTCATAATTATCACCACCCAATGGTGAGCTCTCCAAGGTAAAGCTGAATCGACACTAACTCTAGTTTCGTGCTCAAACCATGTATTGAGAGGCCTTAGGGGATGTCTTAGATCACGGGAGACTCCGAGTGAGTGAAATATTGTCTCATAGCATTCAATTGGGTACCCCAACCATAAGACATAAAAAGTGACACTCTCATGTACCATTAGGTTCATCTTGTCGAAAGTGTAAGTTTGACTATAAACTTGCTAAAATCATGGCTCTAGATGATATTAAATTTGAATTTAAATTTTTTTTGGTTAAAAAATACATCGAGATTTATGCTAGATAAGAAAAATTTATTAATTACACATCGAATATTAATATTTTATTTTTTTTAATTTGAAAAATAAGAAATTGATGACTAAATAATAATAAAAGGAATTTAAATAAAAAGAACTCAATTTTTATATTTTTACACATAAACATCTAATTTTTTATATTTACTTAACACCCCACCATTTAAATGATATTAAATTATATACATGAAAATGTGTACTTTTATTTAAACATTATTGTTAGTTAAATAATATTAAAATTTAAAAATTAGACATTAAATATGTAAAAATTGGGTTATGCATATAAATACTCTATCATATAAATATAAAAAGTTTATGATATTAGCATGAAAAATCCCTTTGTATTTTTTACATCAGCCACCACCTGCAAAATCTCACTCCAATAGAAGAAACCTCACCAGAAAAGCAAAAACCTCTCCTTTAATTGCCGCTGCCTTTTGTCTCTCTCACCTCTCCACTTCTCTCTTCTCTCGGTGTCGTTGCTAGTACCCAAAATCATTCTGTTTTCCTTCCCGAATCTGTCGCATTGCTTATTCTCTCCCTGCTTTTGCTGGAAACTTGCTCTTACTGTTGTTCCGACAGATCTCCATAAAAGCGTGTCTGCCGGAGGTTGTCGGAGTCCGGAGATTGGGGGGGACTTCGCCATGTCGGCAACAGAGGATTGCGGATCCTGCGTCGACCAAAACGACGGAGCAGGGGTCTACTTCACTGGGATCTGAAACAACGATATGAATCTTTCTATCTGCCGACGCCGATTTTTGCGAGGTTTTTAGGGTTAGGGATCGCCGAGTGCTGGCTGATGAGGATTGGGAACAAACAGCAGGAAGTGCCCGAGGTTTCACCATGCTTTTTGCCAAGCTCGATGATTCTCCTATGTTCAGGAAACAGGTAAGCTGGGAATGTCTCTCTACTTTTTCCACCCGTTTTTAGGACTCTCACGTGCATTTGCTATAAATGCCGCTCATTTTGTTCTGTAAACTTTGTTTGATAGGTCGAGTGTGGTGCACCTTTTCACGGTATTTCAATTTATATTTTTTTCCCCCTAAACTAGCTTCATTGGGTGGTTGCTATGTATCAAGGCGAATTTTACAGTTCTGTAAGTTGAATTATTATTCTTTGGAAGCGATCTAGTTGCTGGACTAAAAGTGGCACTCGTTGCTGTTTGGCTTATGTTCCATTTCACAAGGACGTACCAGATGGTTTATTGTAATTGAAGTGAATTATATTTACATTTACAATTTGTCCTTGCCAGTGCAGCGTAAGGTTAACGTAATTTCACTTAAAATTCGGAAAAAAACATTAGATAGCTTGAAGAATCTGCCATGGAGTATAAAGGAAGAAAGAAAATGAAAAGAAGAGAGAATTGGCAACAAAAATGGAGCTTTGTATCAAGGAGTTCTCAACAAGTTTGAGAATGAGATGATAGAAATTCCAAGGAAGATAAAAGAAGATTAGTGAGGGTTTCTACTATCCCCTAATTGGCACCAGGAATCCAATCCCATCTACTTGGATATGGTTGGGTTCTATCTTACTATGAGACGGTTATTCTTGAATCCTTTCTTCTTGTTGCCTTTAAGTTGTATCTTTTTGCTTTTTTTGCTTGGGACAGCAGCTAAAGTGATTTAAGCATGGGCAGCATTTGAACCTGCACTCTTAAGGCCACAAGCTTGATGACTTCACCATTACTCTAGCTTGCTTCTTCCTTTTGTCCCACCTTGGTTTTTTATTTATGGAAGAAAGATATTCCAACTCAAAAGTAATTGCAACTCCATGGTCAACCAATTATCACTGCCATAGAATTCCAAAAATATATTTTATGAAATCACATGAGGTTAAAAATAGTAACTTTGTTATAAATAGGGGTGTCAAAAATTGATCCAACATGCAAACTCGACCCGAACTTGACTCAAGAAATTCGGGTTCACCCAAATAATTTCTGGGTTTGGTTCGGAATCCTAACCCATTTAATTTTTCAGGTCGGATTCGGGTTAACCCGCCAACCCAAAAATGAACCCAAACCCAACCAAAAAACCCCAAAGGAACCCAAAACAACCCGCCAAACCAAAAAAGGCCCAAAAATGAACCCAAAACAGTTCGAAAAACCAATAAGGCCTAAGGTTAAAGGAATAACCTGGGCAAGGTTGAATCCAAAAAGTAAAACCCGATCAAAATTTTGGGTTTCCGAACCCGTTAAAAATTGGGGCCGGGGCGAAGTAAAAAAATTTGGGGTGGGCAAATTTGGAACAAAACTTAACCAAACTGTGAAACCGATTAAACCCTAGTTACAAAAATATATTTCATAATTGAAGCTTGCTCTAGTTGCACATTGAGCTTTAGGTTCCATTGGTTGAAAGTGCACTCAAATCTGTCAAATACTTGTGTGTAATGCACATAATTTCTCCTGTGATTTGCATCGTTGTACTTCAAAAGGGCCTTTGTTATGTTGTTAACAATACTTATTAAGCAGAAATTTGTCAAACTGCGTTAGCTAAAAGCTAATCATAGAATTTATCCCGAAAGTTGCAAAATATAGGTTAACAAAATAGTGGGGACAAGCCTGGTGAAGAATGTTTGTGCAACAGCGAAAGGTTTGATGCTGATACACGACTTGGATGAACTAAAGCACTTCTTATCCTTTCTTCTTAATTATGAAGATATTACAAGAAAATTTTCCCAGGGGAATATGTATTATATGTAGCATTTAAGAAGTTAACTTGTGTTTATCAAAGTATAAAATGAGAATTGGAGCTATTGGTACAACTAAGCTTTTTGAAAACCCCTTAATATATCTTAACAATGTATGATCAACTACTGCTAGCTATCTTGGAAATATCTTGTATTGGAATTTATAATGTCATAGCAGCTTTGTGAACTTTTGTATCAAGAAATGTAATGCGAGGAATTATATTATCTACGAATTTAGCTCATACTTTTGTATGGCTTATGGTGAATAAATTGAAAATTCATTTCAATCTTATCCATTCAAGTCCTACTATAGTAGATACAACTGCTATTTGAAAATGATGGTTTGTCAAGGTAATTACTAAATATGCTATGACAAAATATTAATGAGTGAATATGCCTGAAAAATTAAATTTTTATTTGCTTACTTGATGCTTTGCTAACCTTTCGTTGGCATTGTATGGTTAGGCACATCAAGTAGTAAAGCTGTAAATGAGCCCAGGTTTAGTGAGCTTAGGCTTTGCTCATATTCAACTGGTTCAAAATTAATTCTGTTCGAAATTGGATTGTATTTGAAATTGCTCGTGAACAATGTGTTTGTGTTCAGCTTGAGTTACATTTTCTTGTCCGTGCTTGGTTTGTTTCATCTCAAAACTGGCTTGTTTAATTTAATTTAAAAAATAGAAGTAGGTTGTTGAAATCCAACCTGCATCATTCTTGTGCAATAGAAGTCGCAAAAGCACAAGAACACACGAGCTGTTTTGATTTGAACATAGATATAAATATATATAATATATTATTGTATAAATAATATATATAATTTCCTTATTTTGAGCTAAAACGAGCCAAACACGATCAAACAAGGACTCATTTATAATTCGAGCTTAAAAAATTATTTGTTTTTGACTCACTTAAAGAACAATTCAAACACAAGCTGCATAACGAGGCAAGCACGAGCTGATTGCGAACAACGAGCTTTTTTGACAGCCCTATCAAGTAGGTAACAGGAAAGACACCATCCTTTGAAGCCGATTAACAGTTATGCATTATCATGGTTTAATAACTTGAAATTCCATCTCAATCTTTTCTTTGAAGGCAATAATTTAGCTACCATTTGAACGATGGGCTGACTAGGTAAGAAATAATGAAAGAAACTTTGGTAAAAAAGTGTAAAGTTGGAAATTTTGCTGAAAACTATACTTGTAGCATGCTTATAAAGGATTTGTCTTGTAGATTTTTCATAAAAATTCATAGGCATTTACTGCCACTTGTGTTATATGAGAATGATTATCTGTGCAGGTTGTGGTACTTCAACATAATGACAAATCTATAGTTACAATGTTGCAATGTGAAATATAAAACAATCCAAATAACTATATAATCCTTGTTTGCGATATTTGCATTCAATGGTGTACTTGCATGTAGCGGTTGTTTGCTAACTGTAGAAATGTCCTTTAAGCTGTATCAATAATTTTGTGCTCTGGTGCATGATGACATTTGATAGTTATGAATGAGGAAATTGGGTACTAGAAATTCAAGATTAACATAAACCTAGGATGCATGGCAGTGGGACATTGACACGACACGACACTGATATATAATAGACATAAAATTGTGATTCTTGTATCTTAAAAAATAAAAAAGAATGCATAGAAATTAAACAAAATAAATATAACATTTAGAACAATAAATACATGATAAGACATTTTTCTATCATTCACTTTCAAAAGATGAAGGCCCATAAATAATTTCTTAGCTTATGGCATGAAGAAAAGTAAACATGGAGCCATGAACTGTCAAGTACAGCATCAAGATCTAATAGTCAACTCTTCATTAAAAGGAATAATAGGATTGGTTTCTTAGTCATGCAATCACTCATGGCCTTTGATATCATTATCATTAAATAACATAGTTTTTAATTTCAGCTCATCAATGGAAATATTTACAATCTCAAGGGCCCCCTATCATCATGGGACAATTCTATATCCTACAACATTTTGTATCTTGTTATCATCTTTCATATAATTTGGAATTTCTGTTGATAGAAGATGAATATTAGTATAACATAAACCAAAATTTTAGCACATTGTAGAGTGATTTTGTTTCTAATCATTGATTATATGAATATTCATGTCCATTTCTCCCACAACACTTGGCTAAGAAGTTTATTGCTCTAGTTTGAAGTAGATGTGCTAAAGCTCCACACATTAACCAATTTATTGTTTTGATCCATTTTCCATCTATTACACAAAGATACTGAACTCTAAATTTCTTTAGGTATTCTCACAATTTAGCTAACTTCACATTTATCATTTGTCTTGCGTCATTTGGAAAATAATGTTTCAAGAAAGCCTTTCTCATATTTAAAATATCTAGATCTTTCTTAGGAGAAACAAATTGAGGATTCTCTAGAAGTGATTCTTTACTAAATGTTTTTCTAAAATATAAAGAGAATAAAATTAGATAACTAGTATTTTACAAAATGAGAATATATTAAAAAATATATAAAATGTAATTTACCTTGAATTTTTAAAGAATGAGCCTAGCAATGCAGATGTGTGTTATTTTCCTCCACTTGGTCTCCAAAATATAATCATAGTATTTTAATCTTAATCTTTTTTTAAAAGTATTTATATGAAACTTAACCTCCTAACTAAGCCTAAAAATTTGTGGTAAATATTATAGGTTTACTAGGAAGAGGTGTTCAATTCTCACTGTAGCTCGCATGATGAGAATTTCGGGATTTGCATTGAGAGGGGAGAATGTTCACTTTGGCTTTAGGTTTGGGCATTGTTGGCAAGAGGGTCGAGGACACCCTTCTTCTGGCTTTGAAATTGAGCTTTAGTGAAGAGAAGGAAGTTGACATCACACCTTGGCGTTGAGGATGCAAGCTAGTGGCTAGATTCATTGAACTTGACATTCCCTAAGCCCTAACGACATGCAAGAAAGGAAAAAGACTTAGGTGAATGTGCGTGGCTTTCAAGGGAAATGAATAAATGTAGTTTGTATTTATCATTTAAATTTAAAGCAAGTAAAAAAATAATAATACATTTTTATATTTAAAATATCCTATTAAATTTTAAAGTTATTTGGGTATCATGTGGAATTTTTTTAATTGTATTATTATTCATGTGACCACCACGTCTGACGCATGTATTTTGTCCATGTCATTGCATTAGCGTTGATGCATCATAAGCACAAAGCTTGTGTTGCCAGGCTCATCAATTAGGCTAACATTTCATGAGGAATAACACTAGATTTTGGCGAGCATGAGGCCAAGTATAACAAAAAAAAAAAGCTTTACTAAAGGGTAAGAAATCAAAATTCTTGTTAAGTTTCCTTTTTAAGCTTGCACAGTCAATTCCTTGCCATACCATGGCTACATGTAAGGTCCGTTTGGGGCAACTTATTTGGTGCGGTGGCATTTTGAAAACACACCTGATCTGTTTGGATAAACTGCTTTTTGACAGCTTACGTGTTTTCAAAACGCTGATAACAATATTTTCACACTGCACATATCTACGCGTGGTGACAGCTTTCTGGCTGCGGTCTGACTTTTCCAAAAAAAATAAAAATATGTAATAGCCACTATACTTAGCTTATCGGCAGATTATTTTTAATCAGCATATCAGCAGATTATTCAATAAGCTACAGCTGCCCCAAACAGACCCTAAGTTAAATCAAAGGATGTAATCGTCTATGAATTTTTACGCACGAAATCTCAAGTGGTTGTAGAGAGTTGTTTGCTTAGTTTTATTCATTTATGTTGAAGTATTGGTAAGGGAAAAGGGCGACCAAATATAATATTAACTGAATCTATGAAAAAGGCATTTGCACATATTATGCTTAATTGTTTAGACAAGGTTGCCCATGTGCACAAACAAAGGTGTTTTTTTTCCTCAAAATGGAAAAAAAAAACGAAGTATACCCTTTAGTTAATTGAAGCGCACAATTCACAAAGAATATTATTTAGTTTTATACTATTTAAATACCATCATACTAATCAAAATTATGAGATGATCTATAGCATTTTAAGTCATACTAATAAAAGCATTTTCATCAATTAATAAGCAATAGGATGCACATGGTATGATGTGTAGTGCATTATATTAACCCAACACTAAGCCAGTTGTTTTTTTTTCCATTGAGAAGTATAAATTGAGCACATGCTTTCTATGCTCTGCAATTATTAACATGTGTTTCAATTCTTAAGATGAGTTTTCTTTTTTCGTCTTCTTTTAATTTTAAGAATAATTCTTACAAGTGAAATTTATTGAAACCACATTTTTGGTTTATTTTATGAGAAGTTTTACTTATTACAACATGGCAGATGCTATGCAAACATGTGTCTTATGATCTACTCATGAAAGTCATTGTGAAAGGTAACGACTTATGGCTATGGAGATATGCCTTCATTCTTTCTTATTATATAAATAGTTTAAATAAAAATTATGTGTATTTTTAAAAATCGGGTTGGGGAGAGAGAGAGAGAGAGAGAGAGAGAGAGAGAGAGAGAGAGAGAGAGGAGATATGGGGGACAAGAATGAAAAAAATAAAATTTAAGAGAGCTTTGTACATTTAATTAACTAATGTTTTAAAAGATGTGGATTATGATGAGCCATTTTGCTACCATGATGTGGGGAATAATCCCCATAACATTTTGTGGATTATGTTCCCTAAAATTTTTATATTTTATATTTGTGGAATTTACATTCATACCACCCAATTAGTATTAATTTTCATATCACGCTAAACTTTAATATTACTTACATGCCACCCGATTCTTTTAAATTATCTCATCCACACTCTCGTTACCTTCCATCGACTTTCCGATGAGCTTGCAAGGCAGCGACGGGATGAAGACGTAAAATGACCTCCAAAATTTCCATCTTTCCATTATTTTCTTCGTTTTGTCTTAAATCCCTTTTTTCATCCATTTTGCCTTAAATCCATGATAGAATAAATTCTGGTGGAAGACAAATTGACGGGATTTAGAGGAGCTAAAGAGCGTGAAAGAGGGTGAAGAAAAACGAGGGTTATGTTCCTCAATGGTTTCGAGTAGGAATGGAGCGGAGGGAGGAAGATGGAAGGAAAAATGGGATTTAAAGCAAAATGGAGGAAACCTGAAAAGATGGGAGTTTCGGCTGTCATAGTAGGTCACCATACCGTCGCTATCTTGTGAGCTCGCCAGAAAGTTGATGGAAGGTGAGGAGAGTAGTATATACGATAATTGCGGAGATTTGGGTGATGAATGTGAACCCCTTTATATTTTTATGTTTCATTAATGTAAAATATGATTTAAAAAATCAAAATAAAGAAAAAAAAAACTTAAATAATTAATGAAACTTAAAGGCTATAATCAAATTAGTTATATGCTAACTCTAAAGTCTAATTGACACAGATAAAATAAAAGAAAATAAAATTAGATGTTAAAATTTGAAAATGAAACACTGCGTTCGGTCAAACGAAGTTGTGCTTAAGCTTTTATCCTTTTATGTTTTATTTCTATCCTTGTTATTTATTTATCTCACATTTTTCCTCTCTACCCTAACGTACTTCCCTTCACAACCTATGAATGACCCCACAACTGTTCACAATCGTACACCCTCTTCCTTTCCCATCCACTTTACAAAAGCATAAAAATACACCCTCTTGGTTTTATCCTTCTTATGCAATCCTCAAACCACATTCAATACAACCACTAGCCTCCACAAAGCCCTCTGAACCTACCCAATTGCGTCGCAAAATCAAGCTTTCCTTCTTCCATAACCTCACAAAATTAACTCTCCCACCAGTTCTCGACTTCTTCCTCCTAGTCCAGAATGCCTCTTCTACATCCATTTTACATCGCATCGAAGTTAGTTGTCTTCTTCAAGGTCCTCCTTACCCCGACCATCATATTAGTATTAGAGTTAAACTTCAAAGGGTAACTATCTTTCAAGCATCTAAGCAATTGTGTAGGTATAATAAGAGAAGAAACCACTATAATAGTTAAGGCATTGTGATTTGATTTCCTCATTGTTTTGATAGATTTTTCTTTGCATAAAAATCTAAGATTTTTGGCATGTAATTTAGCAATTATATAAAGTTTTTGCATGACCTCCAAGAAGTTTAGGAACCACATAAAGCCAATCAATCCTTAGCACAAAATCTACTCACCTTTTGAAACTCGAGATTAACGTGTTTCTGAGTATGTGATCCACACAATTTCCCCTTAAATGCTGCTCATTTTGTTTTAAAACATTATAACCCGTTTTTTTTGCTTTTGATTCAATGGTAATTATTAAACTATTAGAATATTAATATGCATATTTCTGTATTAATTGATTTGATTTGTTTTTATTTGCTTTCTTTTTCTCCCTTTATTCTGTTTATTATTTGTTTCCTTACTAGTAGATCCTGCAATGAGAATTTTTACCCCTCTTTACATCAATAAGAATAACGAAAAGGTTTCTATTCTAACATGATATCAGAGCCATGACCCTAACCTAGCTGTTGGGCTCTGGTTTCAGCTGGCGGAACTTCTGCACCCTGTCCAGGCTTCAGATTTGCCGTAAGTTCCCCCCACTGCTACAACAGGATGCCACACTGCTTGCTGCACGACTTCAAGTTTTCGCACTGTTTCAGGATCCCACACTACTTCAGTAGGATGCCACAGGTTCTCACACTGCTTCAATGGGATGTCGTAGATTCCCGCATTGCTACAGTAGAATACCACACTTTTAATTTTCTTACAGGTTCCCATCACTGAGGATTTGTCAGACCCTTCTGCTTCAGAACCTCTATTTCAAGATTTGGCATCCAGAACCTATGTTTGGTTACTTGAGGCACCTTCCAGCCGACCAGATCTAGCGAGAACCCTTCCAGAGGCAATATTCCTCCATGCAGTCGGCCCTTAACAAAGCCCCAAAAACCAATGACCTTATTTGGCTTAATCAAAGTCATGACAGACTCCTCTAGCACTGAGCCATCATCCAAAGTAGTTCTTGATTCCACCGAAGGATCAATTCCAACCTTCGTTCCTCTGCAGATCAGAGGACAAAAACAACATGAACTTTTTTATTACAACCCATAAACTTAAATAATAGTAACTTTCTCCAACGGGCCCAGTCTGTATCCTTATTTATCAAAGGGCATGTAAAATTCAGTAATCTCACTAGTGTGATTTGTGAACCTCCAAAGATTGACCCAGCATAGAGCTTGAGAAGTGGAAAATTCCATGGTAATGTCATATCTGATCAACTCCACGGAAGCTTCCATTGGCCGATCATATATGTTTCTTCCTTCCACTAGTGCCTCTGGGCAACAATCCATGATACCTACATAGATGTAGGAAATTTCAACCAACTCTATGAGATATTTAAGAAAATTCGTAAGACAAAAAAAGGATCAAGGATCATGACCCATTACTGCAATGATCCTGTTGCATTATGGATGAAATGCAACCTGTATTATGACTATATTTGGGAATATCCGACCGACCTATCTCTCTTTCAAAAATTGTCAAAAAGGATTGCATGTTCCAATTTTTTGTAGGCCTCAATAAAGATTTTGACGAAGTCCGGGGCCGTATCTTTGGCTAAGATCCTCTTCCTTCTACCTCTGCTGCTTTCTTTGAGATTCATCATGGATAGAGCAAGAGACTTGTCATGCTTGGTGCGTCAACTTCGTTTGTCGAAGGATCCGTCTTGGTCTCTAATAGTGCTCAACCCCGGACTGGTCACCCATCTTGTGATTATTGTCACAAGCCAAACGACACGTGATAAATGTTGGAAGGTCCACGAGAAACCTACATCCAAATCTTCGGCCAAATCTTTTGCTGTCAAGGGTCTCGCTACATCTTTTGAGTCCAATTCAGTACAACCGACTTCTATTCAAAACAATTTGGATTCATCTAACTCTCTTAAACGTCAAATGGAGCACTTAATCAGGCTGCTTGGATCCGGTCCACTCTCTTATGGCCCATTGACCTCCTACGTTCGTCAAGGTATCGATCCTATGTCACTTCTTTTGCTCCTAGTCCATAGATCATTGATTCAAGTGCCAAAGACCACATAACTGGAAGCTCTCAAGCCTTCACGAAATATTGTCCTTGCTCATGAAAAGATACTGTTAAAATTGTTGATGGGTCCTAAAATTTTATTGCTGGTAAAGGGTTTGTTATATTAACAACAAGTCTAACTTTGGAATATGTTGTACACGTACCTCTATTGAATTGTAATCTTTTATCTATCAGTAGATTAACTTATGACATTGTTTGTATTGCTCATTTTTCCTCTGTTCTATGTGTTATTCAGGATTGTCGTTCGGGGAGAATAATTAGAACTCCTAAGCGAGTAGACTGACTCTACTTGCTGCTTCCTTTGAAATAAAGGGCTTGGGATCTCTCTGATACTTCTTAGCTATGAAAGTTGTTCGGTCATCTCAGGATATTTGTCTGTCTCTCTAGAAATGTGGAATTATGCTCATTATTATTTACTTTAATTCTATTTAGTACTTGATATATTTAGTCATAGTATAAAAGGGATAATTTCTTAATTATAGGTATTTATGTTTATTCCATAATTATAGGAATTACTTAATTATAGGAAGATTTCTTTCATCTTTTTATCTCTTGTACTCGCCTATTTATAGGTGATTTTAGGTGAGAAAAAAAGATTATTCAAAATTCACTTGGTATCAGAGCCATCAAAGGGAAGCCTCTCCCGCTCGGCTCGATCACGACCCTTCTCTCCTGCGATCGACCTTGTCCGAGCGCTGCTCTAGTTTGTGCCTGCCCCGATCGTCATCATCCGAGTGCCGCTCCTCGTCCGATCGCGCCTCTCTCCGATCGTTCACATCCGCGTCCGATCGTCCGTGCCTCTCCCGCGATCGTCTGCGTCCGATCTTCAGCGCCGCTCCTCGTCCAATCGTCCAAGCGCCAGATCCTCGCGATCGTCCGTGCCTCTCCTCACGATCGTCCGATCATCCGTGCCTCTCCTCGCGATCGTCCGCCTCCGATTGTGAGCGCCGACTCTTCTTCCCCGATCGAGCACAGCCCGTTCCAGCCGTGCTCCTCATCGGCGCAACCTCATCTCTGGTCATTCTGCTGGCCACCTCTTCTCTTCAATGACTAAGTACAACCATGCCTGCAACTCCTCCACTAGTGATGTCACTTCTAGCCACCCCTCCGTGGCTGGGTCTCCATTGCCCAACAATTCAGACAATAATTTTGTCCTTATCACCAGCCACAAACTCACCGGCCAAAATTACCTTCAATGGTCGCAGTCAGTCATGATGTTTGTATGCGACAAAGACAAAGATGACTACCTCATTGGTGATGCTCCAGCTCCGATGACGACAAATCCGTCATACAAGACTTGGAAATCCGAGAATAATATGGTTATGGCCTGACTTGTTAACTCAATGACACTTGATATTGGCGAAAATTTTCTTCTCTATG
>NEWO01000383.1:42035-52092 GCA_003013225.1 Phalaenopsis aphrodite
GATGTACTGATGCTTCCCAATGAAAAACTTATTGTTATTCCCAATGTGGTTCCTATAAACAAAACTCACTCCAGCGTCAGGCAGTGAAACTTATCTATCTTGCCTATACACGCCCCAACATATGCCACACAATTTGGATAGTCAGTCAATTCATGCATGGTTCCTATGAGCACCATCCCCAAGATGACCATCAGATTCTCCACTATTTAAAAGATATTCTGGGCTAAGGTTTGTTTTTTCCTGTCACACCTTTTGTTTATTGCAGTTTACACAAATGCAGATTGGGTCGGGTACGTCCATGATCAATGATCTGCCTCGGAGTATTGCTTATTTTTGTGGGAAACTTGATCACGTGGAAAAGCAAGAAGCAGTCTGTTGTTGCTCAGAACTGCGCGGAAGCCAAATTTTGGTCCATGTTTATGGGAATTTGTGAAGTTCTTTGGTTCACAAATCACTGAAATGTATGACGTGGAACATCATGCTTCCCGTGGAACATCATGCTTCAGGTATTCTTTGGTTCACAACATTCTTTGGTTCACGTGGAATCATGCTTCCCGAAATGTATGACAATCACTGCTCTCCTATAGTTGTTTTGTGATAATAAGACTGTCATTAATATTGTTCACAACCCTATCCAACATGATCGCACCAAGAATGTTGAGATTGATCGTCACTTCATTAAGTAAAAGCTTGAGTCTGGGGAAATTTGTGTTCTGTTAGTGTCATCTAGTGGCTAGTTGACAAATATTCTCATAAAGTACATTTATCTACCATTATTCAATGATTTTAAATTCAATTTGAACATGTCTGACATTTATCCTTCAACTTGAGGGAGAGTATAGAATATTAGAATATGAATATACAAATTTCTGTATTATTTGCTTTGATTTGCTTTTATTTACTTTCCTTTTTCCTTTTATTTTGTTAATTATTTGTTTCCTCACTAGAGGATGTTGTAGTTGGTATTCATACCCCTCCTTGCATCAATAAGAATAACTAAAAGGGTTCTATTTTAACAGTAATACATACTAGTCAGTGCTAAAGATCCCCATTTTTTTTTCATCCAATTGCATTTACTTTACTACATAAACATATTTTTCAAAATCAAATTTACTTTACAACATTTGTGTGCTTAACATCATACTCCAAAATCAACTCGAGGACTTGCATCAAAATGTCCCATGTTACAAAACAAGCATTGAAGACGAACTTCAGAATTTGCATAATACCAACTGCCATTTAATGAAAAGTGCTGACGGTATATTTGATCTCTTGCAAAATATAAAGGAGATCTAAAAAGAATTCTAACGTCTAACACTAATGATTCCGACAGAGTTGTACACATTGAACTTGATTTGCCTGACATCATTGGGATGAAAGTATTTGGAAACTGTCTGTCTAGAGACGCCAATCTAAACATAAATTTTGGTTTTTGATGACCCATATACTAAAATTAAAAATAAATCTAAATTTATTGTTCATTTATTCAAAAATATCAAATTGACTCGGTTATATGGGTGGTTTTTTAATTGATACATGATGGTTGATTGTTGAAAAGTTTTATAAAATGAAATTAATAGGAAAGGTTAAAATGCACAAAAATAATTTATTAGCAAAAGAATAAGATATACAATAACTTGGATAGAAATGAAGAAAATGTTAAGATCTAATTTCTTAGCATTATCTCAAAAGTTTCTATGGACAACTCCACATATTACGTCAACGCACGGTGCAAGTAAGTGACTATTTAAACACTTTTGAAGACATGTTAACGAGAACAAATAGTGCCGATCACTATTGGTAGATTGCTGGCAAGTTTATGATACTACTTAGGCAATAAATATAAAGTGGGTTTATCTTTTCTGTTTAGACTTCAAAGAATACCTTCCCGTATGCCTTCTTGATTTAAAAAATAGATGAATTTGATTCTTTGTTTTGAAGTATAGTAGCATTTTCTCATATTTATTACATTTGTAATGAGAAAAAAATGTATATTAGTCATTGATTTTGGCAATGCAAGGAATTTTATATTCATTTAAGAACTCATGAGAGCTAATATGTAGCTTGAGTCACATCTTAGACCATTCCATGTTAGTTGGGTTAATGACACATCTCTATCTATGACTACTAGATATCTAATCCCAATTAAACATTGGTCAATATGAGGGTCAAATTTGGTGTTATATCCCCCCATGGACAGAATACATATTCTTCTTGATAGACTTGCTTAATGACATGAATACTATTCACTTTGGTTGCAACAATACTGGTATTTAAACACAAAGGCAGTACCTTCAATTTTTTTTGTCTTATATAGTTAAACTCAGAGGCGACACCATTATTATTATTATTTTTTTCTGTTTAGTCGTTGGATAAGAAAATCTGACCTACATCTCATAGATTTTGTTTTAAACTCAAGCCTACCTTAACCACAAGGACATCACAAATTTTCAATTGATAACTCTTGGCTTTGCTCTTATGTCCTTGTGCTCGTGTAGGGACGCAAATCCTTTGGTCCACATGCCAGTGCAAGGATCACTTCCTAGCATTGTGTAGGGACCCTTTACGCTTGCTCTTTTCCTGTTTGACTTCTACTTGTGGTCTTGCCTGCAACGGCGTGCTTGCTTGTGGTCTCTAGCTAATAGTGCATGTTGCATATGGCTGTTGCTGAAACTTTTGGGTTTGCAACTGACCTTTGTTTTTCCTTCTTTATCTTTCCCCATCTCTTCTGGATGGCACTCATCTTTTCCTCTTTCCAGATCTGTTTCACTCATCTCCTTACCTACTTTGGGCTAGTCATTTTGGTCGTGCATCGTTTCACTCCTTATTTCTGCTCATTCGCCTCATTAGCTACTTGTAGAGTTTGGTGGTCCCCTTAAATCCATTTTTGTTGACCTGCCTCCATTGCTTTGGTCATCTTTATGGTTTATTTTGCTCAGGGTCATTCATGAAATCCTTGCACTATTCTTTCTTCAAGCCGTAGGTTCTTATGTACATAAGATGAACATGTGCTAGTCATTTTTATTTTTCAAAACAAACATACACTATATTCACTAGTATTGAGATCTCAGAACTTGCTCAACCATCTTCTTACGCTTGAGATCTCAGAACTTGCTCAACCATCTTCTTACGCTATTGTTGGGGTTTTCTTTGGGTCGTCCCAATAAAGATATTATTTGCAAATACATGTCAAAAATGTAATTGATAGGCCAGTTTTCAGTAGATTTCCTTGATCATTGTCATATTATCATTAGGTTTTTTTGGTCAGATTGCGCTAGACTCTTTTTCTTTTTTTCTGTAAGTACCATGTCATTGGCTTTCCCCACGTAGTGGGATTAAGGCTTTGTTGTTGTTGTTGTTGTTGTTGTACCATGTCATTGGCTTTATGATAGGAGTGCTGATGTGGGATTCTCATGTTGACTCTAAAGAATCACATATCACCCATGTTTGGATGGATTTTCTTCGATTTTTTTATATTAGTTTAAATTAATCAACTTTATAATATCTGGGATTTATTTTTTTAGTGCATATTTGCAAATTGATGGTGTTATTACCTGTCTTTATATGCATTTAGAGCTAGTTTCTTTGTCGAAATAGACATTATCTTTCTTTTTCAGGAGGAAGTTTTTGATTGGTACATTGTTTTGTGGTTAGTTTCTGAAGGTTGACATAGAAGCAATCCCCAATACTTTTTTATAAAATCTTTGGCCATTCACTTTAATTGTTTCGATATCCATCCGAATTTAAGAAAGCAAATGCTCGAGATCATGAAGCACATGTAAATGGCAATAGGCCCCTTCTTTAATGATTGTTGTTCCTTCATCAGTTTAGTTTTTTACTCAAAATTTGAGACCAATTGATCCTTTATAAAGCTGCTTGTAGTGTGTTTGATTGTCACATTTCATTTTGACCGCTTACTGTCAATGAAAGAAGATTTTACTTATCATCTAAAGGCATTTAATAACTAGTTATTGTGCTTATTTATAAATGATTCTTTTTGTAACTGCTTGTAATGCATAATGGTTTGCTTATAATGATTGACAGATTCAAACACTCGAGGAAAGTGCAGAGTCATTACGAGAGAGGTGCCTTAAGTTTTACAAAGGCTGTCGAAAATACACGTATGCCGATGTTAACATTTTTCTTCTCATTGTTATGCCTATTTCTTCTCATTGTCCCCTTTTTATTGCATTTGTATAGTTTGCTATAATTTTTATTTCTTGCTAATTTTCTCAAGATAAATTCATCTCATTACCGATCAAAATAGTGAACTTTTACCGAGAATATATGGCCTAGAAAATATGTATGGTATTATATTGAATATGATGTAATGTTATATTTAAATTTATCTTCTAGCTTATTTTTAAAATTTTTACTGTTCTAAAATAGTTCGATATTTATTCATGCTCAACTCCCATGCCTTATACTTTTTGTGACTTCTAAGTTGTAGAATTCTCATCTTTATTGTGTTTTTGTAATAATAAGTTGTTGAACTCGGAATCCTATTCTCCCCATGAAATTTTTAGCTTAGATAACATATCCATGCAGATGGCTCGTGTATCCTTTCCATTCACTGTAACCCTGTCTTTTGTACTTTTAACGCTATGTTATATGCTGTACGTTTCTGTTTAATTCCATAAAATTGTTTCTGTTATCAGACTTCCACATAAGCATTGGGCATCTCTTGGCCTTACTTAAATGTTTCAAGAATAAAGTGCTACATTTTTAGCATGTTTTTCTTTGAAGATATCAACTTGTTCTGTGGTGTGAATTAAATTTTTTTTTAAAATTTTAATGGTTTTGTTTGTTTTTATTGCATCCTATTGGGCTAAATTGTATGGGACTTTTGACAATTTTCTGGTATCTTGAATTAAATCAGTTTTTTTTTATTTTATTTTTTGGCATAGAGAAAATTTAATACCATCATTCTGAAAATTTTTCTATTATTTTACTTGAAATTCTGCTTCATTGAATTCCCTTTTCACTACTGTTTTTTATTTGCAGTGAAGGGCTTGGTGAAGGATATGATGGAGACATTGCTTTTGCAAGCTCCCTGGAAACATTTGGTGGTGGTCATAATGATCCCATTAGTGTTGCATTTGGAGGTAGATTCATAATGTTTTTTTAGTATTTCATCATCATTTGCTTTATCCCAACTATTTGGGGAAACTTGCTACATAATTTGATGTCACCTAAATTATCATCTAGTTTAGCATATCTTATAATAAGCAATTGCAACTTTGCTTATTTAGTAGATCCATTCTATTATTTTCCTCTTTTGGTTACTATACCTTGTAATGCTTCCGGTTATTCTTTCGCAATATTGTTTACTTGAATAATAATAGGATATGCCATTTTCATTGATCCTTCCAGACCTTGTTGCGCATTGGTAGTTGCCATAGTCATGTTGACGTCATATTCTGCTGTTATCTGTTAACCTTGCAGTTCAGGGAAATAGAAATCTCATTTAGCGGGTGATGTTTCTTTTTTTCTATTCCAACTCATGTTCAAGATCATTGTAAAAGGAGATTGCTGTCATCATTGATCATTACTTACATAGTGTCATGTAGTTATTTGTTATTGTTGCTCCATTCTGATTTCGTTCAAGGAAGATTTATATAAATAACACTTAATTCCTATGTATTTACATATCTAACAACTAAACTTCAATTTTTATATATGACATCTTTATCTATGCATGAAAAGTTGTACAAATAGTGGCTTTCTTAATGGGATATGGTAGATTTGGATGGCATAAATGTAAAATTGAAGTACAGTGGTTAGATATTTAAATGCATAAGAATTGCTGGTATGTATGTAAATGCCTCTTCATTTAGTTCTTTTGACATGATTGTAGTTGAATTCTTAGGATTTTAACCTGGCATGTAACATCAATGATTACATCTAATAGCATGCTTATTTGCTGTATTCTTAACCTTTATAGGACCTGTTATGACTAAATTTACGATCGCTTTAAGGGAAATTGGAACGTATAAAGAAGTTCTCCGTTCTCAGGTTAAGATTCTTGAATCCTTCAGTAATTGTTTTAAAGATTTTGATTTTTGTTTTATTTGACGACTCATTGTGCAGTGCTTATATCAAGTTTTGTTCTCAGTGGTTCTTTGTTGATTTTCTTCTCTAGGTTGAGCACATGCTTAATGATCGGTTGCTGCAGTTTGTTGACATTGATTTGCATGATGTTAAGGTACATCAGTTGTTTGATTATATATGGTTCCTTTGTTTGAGAATTAAATGGGTCTCAAGCATTTCTGTCAACTCTGATACAAATATAAACCTTCAATCTTAATACTGGTATGTATTTTTTTAATTTTGTAAGGATGCATAAAATATGATTTAGGACTATATTTTTCAGCAATTTTTTTTCTTCGCATTTGCTTCTAAAATGAACTTAACAATGTTGGATGCCAACTTGTCATTGAAGTCATCGTAATCATGTGGCTATACCAAGGTTTAAAAAGGTGAAATCGGGAATTGAGTCGGTTTGCTTTAACGAGGTGAGGCATAAATCTCGAGGTATAAGCTTCAAAGTGAAAAAAAAAACTCATAAAAATAAAAATAATTCATAAATATGACCCGAATTATTGATATATTGATTTAGTTTATTATCAAAAATACATCAACCATAAAGCTTAATCTTAAATATTAATATAAAATAGAAGTTTGAAATATAATTTTAGTTAAGTATTTAGTTAAAATTTAAATATTTCATGGATATCAAGATTCATATGGCCCCATCCTTGCTTTCATCATATTCAAAAGAATCATATTCATTTTCATTTAATTTTTGTCTCGTGTTTTTCAGTCACTACAATTTTCTTCGATCTGTAAATTAATATTATAAATTTAATTTAAAATAAAAGAATAAATTAATAACATAGCCATAGAATCATAATTAAATTATCTATTGACCTTTTTGGATGTGCATTGTATCAGATATATTAAATATATTATGGTATGCTATGGTATGCTATGGTATGATATCATATCGTATCGTAATATAAGATAATATACTATAACAGAATATGATATAGTATAATATAATATAATGCAATATAATATATTATAATATAATTTTTTGCATAATTTGATCAAGGCATTTCTTGAAATGCGTCGACGAGTATGCCTTTGATGAAAAATGCTTAAGCTTATCAGTGACAGGAAGGTTTAAGCCTCGAAGTTTCCTTTGCGTGCCTCAATTCGAGGCGAGCCTCAAGGCATATGGCTCAGTCACTTGTTAAATAAGGGGTTCTGCTTATCCACTAACCACTGCTGCAATCTCAGAATGCATAATGCACTAATTTTACAAGTCAATTCTTGTTTGATTGAGTGATTCAGATGGATTTGTCTTTACTGGTGCTTGCTTTCTGCCATACGATGTAATTTATTTTGACTTGTTTATTTATTAGTATCTCAGACAGGTGGAACTCAGTCAGCATCAAACTAGCTCAGTTGGCTCTACAGTTCTTAGACATAACAAAAAGAAGTTAATTAGGAATCAAATCTCACATGATCTAAATGAAAATTTTGAACTTTTTAGTTGTGTAACTCCCTCAGTTTATAATTCATTTCTTAATTTGTGACCGTGGTTACTAGATTTGATTCTTCCTGTCATATGGGAGAATCTAAGTTACTTCATGTGCTTACGTGCATTATTCTATAATACTTTAGCCAAAAAATGGGCTATTTATGATATGCATCAGTTTAATAATCTCAAATTGGTGCAGGATGCTCGAAAGCGATTTGATAAAGCCTCCCTCTTGTATGATCAGGTGAGCTATTGAATTTGGTCATTTTACTTTCTAAAATGCCTTGAAAAGTATCTTTCTTCTTTTGGTTAAGTCATTGTTCTCAACACTTGTAGTGGTACTTATTTTAAATTAGTTCTGAACTATGATATGGTTAATTTTGAGGTGATTTGTATTAAGGAAGTAGCTTTCTTGTTTGCTAATTAGATGCATCATTGATTGCTTCATATGAATTAATAGGTAGAATTTTTAATCCATGCAAAATTGGCTGGTCATGAATTTGATGCATTGGGGGAGTTCTTTCATGAGGTTATGACATTGATGGAGAATGATTTGTTCCCCATCTAGGAATTCCTCATAAAAAAGAAGGCAAAATTCATTTCGGGTATGATTTTGGGGAAGTAAATTAATCCAAGCTAGAGGTGGAGGGGTATGCTCTCCCTCCTGTGAATGTTTGGGATTCCTTGGTTTCAATGATCATAAAAAGAATTTACAGTGTCAGGGGTATATATTTTTGAAGCATGGGGTTGAGGATCCTCAGTGTTATTAAGTGGATGAACTCTATTGATTGTCTCAAAATGGCTATAGTAATTTTGCAGTTGATACTTTGATATGGGGGGACGTTGCTCGGTGTTGGAAATAATGAAGAAATTGGATCATTTCATTTTATTTATAAAAATTTGGACATCCTATTGGATAATGAAATTTTTGCTCGATACTCAACATAAAAAGGTTTTGGGGAAGGGATTTGATGAGATTGTATGAAACCGAGCCTCACCTCAAGAGAGAGTCCCACTTTTGGTGCACTTTTTCATAAAGAAGTTGAGGGTTAATCAATGGACATTGGTGTTGCAAGGAGCATTCAAAGTATGAAACTAGGGGTTGTTTTTCATAGATGATGTAAAATTTTTGTATGCTAAATATAATTGTGTTGAATTTTTTCAATGACACAAGCTTTAGTGCTTGCTTATTTTATCCACATGGAACAAAAAAATGTGAGCTTTTCCTAAAGAATTATCTTCTCAGACTCTTCAATGTTGAGAAAGACATGAGAGTAGCTCATTAGCACTTACTTGATACCAGAGTTAACTCAAGACCACAGTAAACATGTAATTCTTATTGCTGAAATTCAAATTATTACAACGATGACTTTTCAAAACTGGAAATAAATGATTATACACGTAGAAAGACACCTTAGGGCGACGATGAATGGAATGGGTGGTGGCTGGTCGACAAGTAGATAGGGCAGGTGAGGGTTGGGACAACAGTGGGAAGGTAAGTTTAAGGTGGCGATAGGATTAGGCGGGTTGGATTGGGGGGGGGGGGAAAGAATTAAGGCAGTTGATTGGAAGATAGAGGTGTTGTAGCCAATAGGGGGTTGAGGGAATGAGGTTGGCGTGGATTGCGGTAACAACAGGGGGTGAGGATGGTTGAGGCAACTACAGATGTGTAGGGGGAAGGGGCTACAGTGGCTGATTGGGAGAATAGAGGGGTTGTCGACAGTTTTGGGTGGGTTGGAGTGTAGTACGACAACAACAGGGGGGTTCCTGGATTGGTGGCTGAGAGAAATGGGTGGATCGGAGTGCAGAGAAGATAACAACAGGGAGAAAAGGGGACAATATAGACCACCTCAGAGAAGTTACAACTAGAGCATCTTTTTGCTGTCAAATATACCCCTAGAAGGGAAAAGAGGGATGTTGGAAGCTGTCCAAACAAAAATCTCAACAAACTTGAACTAAGATAACTATGAAGGAGGGGGGGAGGCGATAGCTCAGCTAACTCTAATTAGGGCCGACCAATTCAACCTCTTTGCTGAAACGATAACTCTTGCTGAACCAAATCTCGATACAGCTCCTGTAGTCCTGCGTCAGTCTCCCAAAATTGGGGAGCTTCGACCTTATTCATCGAAGCTTCTTCTGATCCGTTGTTAGTGTTGTTGTAACTTCCCAGGGTTGAATGCTTCTCTACTGCGGTCCTAAAAGCACCTGGATTCCGCTGGTGACTGCATTGTCCCCCAAAACACCTAAGAATTTTTCTCCACTTGCAAGCATACCTCCATATCGATTCGCTCTCTTTGAGGTCCACTACTGAACTGAGTTGGCGTGTCTTGCATATACTATTAAATCTTCCTAATGTAATTAACAGTCAGCTCTAGGGGTGTAAACGAACCGAACACGAACGAACAGTGCTCATGTTCGTGTTCGGTTCGTTTGAAATATAGTTTGTTTGAAATAGGCTCGTGTTCGAAATTGTTCGTGAAGAGTCTGTTCGTGTTCGGTTCGTTTTTGTTC
>NEWO01000383.1:52281-113982 GCA_003013225.1 Phalaenopsis aphrodite
GTCTACCCAATAATAAGCTGCAGACATCCATGGGTACCACCTCACACGACACCTGATCCTGCAGCTTGCTTCCAATCAAAAATTTCACTAGCCACCACCAATCAATACTGACCTTGTTCTCATTCTTCAGCCATGTCAGAGAATACGACTGGGAGTGCTTCTGAGTCATGACGCCCAAGTTTTTTGTCATCTGTATAGATGTCACGTTCTTACTGCTCCCTCTATCGATATGATGAGACCACATACCTTCCCGTTCACAGTGCAATAGATATAGAATATGTTATGGTGAAATCACTCTGGAATTCTCGTATCTTCAATTTGAAAAACCAACCAAACCACAACCGCTCTCCTTCATTCGGTCGAAGATGATGCACCTCATCATGTTCCTTAGCTTTCCCATCGTCACTAACCTTCTCCACAGTGCTTTGCTCAATAAAAGACACGACTTAGCTCATTGGGAAATTGAAGGCGATGTGCCCAAATTCATGGCATCAAAAGCTTTTTCGGGATGGGATTATAGTAGGCGTGCTACTCTTCTTGGGGTTCTTCTCACTCAGGGTGACTCTGTCCTTATCCAGACAAGTTTTCTCAACTCCCTTAGGCGCGCCTTTGCTGATGTCTCCAACTGTGGGTGGCTGCCTACTCTGTCTCTGTTGTCTTTCCACCTTTAGGGCTAAGGTCTGGACATCTCCTAGTGACCAATAGGGCTGCAACTGTACAACATCACTGATGGTGGGCTTCAGACCCCCTAGATAACTGGCCATGTGTTCTTTTAGCTCGACCAAATAACACTTCATATGCATATGGTCAAACTGCACCACAAACTCCTCCATTGATAGGTATCTCCACTCCAGGTGGAGTCTCAAAAATCTATGCTAACGATAGTAGGCAATAGGTATTTTCTCTACATCGCCTTCCTCATCCTCTGTTTCTTGATATTCTTGTCACTACCTTCTCTCTTCCTCCGCCTCTGCAAGTTTTCATCCACAAGGAGTGTTTTTTAATTTGATTGCTGCAAGCTTCACCCTTTTATCTTCCGACAAAGATCCTTTCAACTGATTGTTATCATTCAATAAAGTCGTCTGGATCCATATCTCCATCGAACTTTCGTAGATCCACCTTTATTTTGAAATCCATGTGTTCTCAACTTGTGGCTTCCTCACTCTGCCTCCTTTGATAATGGATTCCAAAGCATCAAAACCTTTTTCTTTTTCATCACTGGAATCCTCCCCATGGAAGGGGTTGAAATTCTCATTTCTTTCCCTGTCACGATTGAGGTTAATTTTTGCCTGGGTTTCATTCTCCATATCTGTAAGCCTCCGCTGAATTCAACGGATCTCTCGATGTATCTCTTGTCGGGTAGGCTCGAACATGTCTCTCCTTTGTGATATGATTAGAGTTTATAGTTGGGAGGTGAAATAGGGTGTAAAAATGGATTTAGGTTTGTTCATTTTGAAAATTAGCGAGAGGACATTAGTATTAGGTCAAGGTTTGGTTATGGTTTGAGAATATGAAAGAATATTTTTGGTGGATGGGGTAAGGCAGTTGCTTGGAAACCCTAGAATAGGACTAGGGTTAGACTAGTTCTGATATTAGTTGATACTGGAGTTAACTTAAAGTCATAATAGACATGCAAATCTTATTATCAAAATTCAAATGGTTACAATGACAACTCTTCAAAATAGGAAATAAACAATAACACACACAAAAAGACACCCCAGGGCAATGACAAAGAGGATGGGTGACGGCTGGATGATAGGTAGATAGGGTAGGTTGGGATTGGGACAATTGTGGGAAGGTAAGTAGGGGGTGGTCACAGGATTAGGCAGGCTAGAGATGGGGCTATGAAAACAGGTTATATTGTAGGGGAAGGAATTAAGGCAACATGTGGGAAGGTAGAGGGGTTGCGGCCAGTAGGGGGTTGAGGGAATGAGGTTGACACGGATTGTGGTAACAGCTGAGAGGGGGGGGGGGGGGGGTGTTGGGGTTGGTTTGGGGCAGAGAGAAATTGGTGGATGTGAGAGTAAGGAAGATGACAGCAGGGAGAAAAGGGGAAGATACACACCAACTCAGGCTACTTATAAAGGGGAAGATACACACCAACTCAGGCTACTTATAGCTGGAGCGCCTTGTTGCCGTTGGATACAACCTTATAAGGTAAAAGAGGGACTACAAAGGTTATCTAAACAAAAAAATCTCAAACAAACTAAACCTTAAAACCCAATAACAACATATTTATAATAAACTAAGATAACTAGGGGGGACAACGAGAGTTATTTTGAAATTTTGTTATTCAAATCTTCACAATTAGCCTATTAACTGAAATAGAGGATTAGAAATTAAATCAGTAAACTATGCTCACAATTATGTCCTTGCACATTAGGGAAATGACTTGTACAATTAAAATGCTAGCAGTTCAAATCCTCACAATTAGCCCATTAACTAAATTTGTGGATTATAAATTTAATCAATAAACTATGTACACAATCACGTCCTTACACATTGGAGAAATGACCTGTACAATATTTATAAACTAATCTAATAAATTTATTAATCTTTTTCATATAATTATTTATTGTTTATATATATATTTATATATATTTCTAGGGAAGTGGTGCATATAGTATTTTTTAAAGAAGGCAAAATACAAAAAAGATGTCACTTAGGCAATTGCATGAGAACTATCAAAGCTAATAAAAAAAATATTGATATTCATTTAGATTCTTAGTAAAAAAAGCTTCCTTGTAGTGCTATCTGTGCGCAACAATGGGCTGCCTCATTCTTTTCTTTGCCTGCATGTTAAAATAGAGCATGCCTGATTAATGCGAGGAAGCCAATATTTCTATTATCTCCTTCTATAATGAGACCTTTAACTTCCAACACCCATGGCTCTATACTTTCCTTGATGGGGGAAACATCCAAGGGCTCAACTTGTGCACTGTTGCAGTGTTTCCCACTGAGTGCCAGATGCCAATAAGTTTCCCTTTTCAATTCTAATTACGATCCTGGAACAGCCCAAATGTTTAGGATGCAATGCCCCGTCAACATTTGTTTTAAGCCAGAATTGTGGGGTTTTGGTCAGTACGCAATAAACATCTATTGAATAGCAGAGGTGACTGACGACTATCGCAATACTCCTCAAAAGGTGAAGTGCCTGTTGATGTGAGGGCTTCCAAAATGGTTTACGCTAGAATTGTTGCAGTGCATTATGATTTGTCATGCATCTCTGCATTTCTTTCTCTCCAACATTTGTAGAGGGCCATACAATTGACACAAGGAAGCCCAATTTTCTCTTTCCTCAGGTTGGAAAGACCATTAGTAGCTTCTTGCAAGTCTTTGAATGATGGTACATTGATGCCCAATTTTTGCAACCCCATGGGAGCTTTCAGTCAGCCATCTCTTGTTTAACGAGAAATTTGTTGATGCCCAAATGTTTAACTGAGTCTCCACCGAAAAGATGCGTTCTCTTGGATGTTTTTTTTACTTTCTAAGTCATCCAAATTTATCCTGCTTATTAGCTAATGTAGCTTCATAAGCTTGAGATGTGATTGTCTTGTATGTTTTTGGAGTAGCTTGGGTTGTTCACTTGGAAGCCTTTTGTGAATTGGAATTAGTGCAATTCACTTCTTTAATTCCTGTCCCAAACAATGAGAAGAATTGGATTCCTAGCCCCATCTTCAAGAAGATTTGAAACATTACTTCCTTCTTGCTCTTGGATGTTGTAATAAAGAGGCAACTCAGCTAGTGGCAAATCAAATATCCCACTTTCCGCCCTTATAATTTTTTTTATACTTTGAACTCCATTCTGTAGTACCATGTTGAAGTGTGGTTGATAATCAAACCTTATGGTCTTGAAGATTCATATTGGAAAAAACTGCCCCCTCAATCAGGAACATTTTTATCTTATGTGCTATCATATGGAAAAAAAAAATCATGTGATGCCATCCATAAGATTCATATCAAGACGTCATGATACTAGAATTTAACAAATACCCAAGGGAAAACAAATATTATAACTAAATTCAAAGCCTCAAATTACATTTATTAACAGGGAAATTTGAAATTGCAACAAAACAACAACGCTATATTAGGGTTTGGACTTCTGGGTTGGTGGCAAGGGGCAACTTGCAAGCTAGAAACAACCATTGAAGGGTTGTTCTGGGTGGCGGCAACAAGGAGGAAGGGGTTCGACAAGGTGACAGTAAGGGGAAAACGACAAGGGTGCAGGGATTTGATGCACATACACAACACCTCGAGATCGAAATAAAACTGGAGCATTGCTCGGAACCATAAGATATAACTTTAAAAGGGGAAAATGAGATATCGATGACTGTTTTCACCAAAAAAAAAAGAAAAAGAAAAAAAACCCTAAACATTCAAGAAACAATTAAATCGACTTACTACTATTAGGAGTGGGTTCCACTCCAAGTGGGTTCCACTCCAAGTGGGTAGCAACGCTAGGTCTAAAGTGGGCCGACCGACACTCTCTCAACCTAGACCGAATTGGTTCAAGGTCCACCCTAGCTCCCGCGTTAGTCTACCATGGTTGGTGGAGTTTTAACCTCATCTGTCAAAGCTTCTGACTTCCCATGATATGACGTCAGATTGGCCACGTTGAATGTAACAAAGTTGTTACCTCCTAGATTAGAAGGCATTTGAATGCGTCTATAGGAGGCCTGGATCTCACTATCTACCTTGGAAGGTTTCTCGAATTGCGAATAACCATCTCTATCTATCCAACCTTCTGTGAGCACATTGTTGAATTGAAATGAAACTGTACACCATAGAGTACTCCAAAAGTAGCTCAAGTTTGGTTTATTCCTCTTTGACGTGAAGATAGGTTGAACCTCCCTTAATGGTGTCAGCCCTAGGGTAAGCTATCAGTTAGGATACTCTGTTTAGTGGCTGCCTTGTGTCTAATTTTGTCTCTTTTGTCTCGCTACCCTCTAATATCCCTACAACTGATCTCACTTGCACCTCTCTCATGGTAAAAACACCTATATCCTTAGACTCCGTAGAAGGTAGGAGGCCTTCGCGTTTCCATCCTTGATGAATGAGTAAGTGTTTTGGAATCCATCATTGTTGAGTTTCGTGATCAAACTGACATGGCCTCCCCAACAGAATGACAAACATCCATGGGTATAACATCACATCATACCTGGTTACGCAATAAATTCATAATATAAAACTCAACGAAGCATCTTTTGTCATTGCTAACCCTGTTCCCTTCTTCAACCAACTCAGGGAATATAGTCGGAAATGTCTTTGAGTTGTAAGACTCAGCTTTTCCATCATCTGTTTAGACACCACACTCTTACAACTACCTCTATCAATGGTAAGACTGCACATGTTTTCCTTCACATCGTAACGGGTATAAAAGATGTTGTGGAGAAGCCCTATTGGTCTCTGTAGCTTTAGTTTGAAGGACCTGTTGAACCATAATCATCTCACCCTTATGAACTCTTGCACCTCACTTTCTTCTATGTCTCCAGTACAATTGTCCACTTATTCTGTTGCTCCCAACTCTATGAAAGAGACAACTCTGGTAGTATGGCAACCAGAAACAATGTGTCCAAACCCATGATATCTGAAATATTTTCTTGTGTGAAGGGTGTGCATTTTGCATTAATATAAAATCATAAGTTTCAAAAGAGAGCTATAAAAGCTACGCAAAAGAAGCAGTGTGGCTGGCACCATTCGCCACCCCACTTAAAAATTGGGGTCACAAGTGTGAACTTTTTCTTGCGGGCACAGTGTTGGGTGTATTGTTCCTCTTAGGCTTTTTCCTACTTCGATCAGCTCTATCATCTTTTTAGGCAGTTTTCACACCTTCCTCATGTGTGCTCCTACTGGTTCCTCTTATTGTGGGTGACTGTTTGAATAAAGATGGGGTTCCGATATGCTTCTACTATTTCTCTAGCTTTAGCTCCAATGTCTGAACATCACACAATGACCAGTAAGGCCGCAACTGAATGACATAGCTCATGGCTGACTTCAGGCTTCTCAAATACCTTGTTATGGTTTTTTCCTTTGGCTCCCTCAGCTCAAATTTCAGCATGAGCCGATCAAACTCCATTGTGTTCTCCTCTACTGACAATTTCCTTTGATGTAAGTGATATAATTTCAAGAAGGCGGTAGTGTGAGGGCAGATACTTCCTCTGCATCTTCTTCTACATCTTCTCCCAAGTAGTGCTATTGTTCTTACATTCTCTCTATCTCACTCCCTTCAGATTCTTTCTTCACAAAGATGTTTTCTTATTCATCTTTATGGCAGCATATATCACTTTCCTATCAACCAACACCTCTTTATACTCGAAAATTTTCTCAACAATCTCCAACTACTCAATGAAGTTATTCAGATTCATTCTCCCCTCGAAGTCCGGTAAGTCTACCTTTACCCCTATGTCTCAGTGTCCTCCAAAAACTATTCCATCTTTTGACTTCCTCTGATATTGAATTATAAAGCGTCCTAGCCTATCCTCCTTTTCACTACATTCATTTCTATAGAAGAGATTCAGATTTTTCTCCCTCCTCTTTGAATCTCACTATCATGATCTAGATGATCTATTCATGGGTCACTTCCTCAATTTTAGCAAGTCTTTGCTGAAGAAAACAAAAGATCCTCCCCACCACCCCCATCATAAGAACTTAATAAGCGGCTGACAACACTCGCCTCAGTACCAGCACGACGATAGAAGAGTGGGAGGAGAAAAATGGCGTATAAGGCTGATTTCTGGTGCAACAAGAAAAAAAATAGGTTTGTTGATTTTGAAGATCAGCAAAGGGGATTTAGGTTTTAGTTCAAGCGTTGGTTATGTTTTGGTTATGCCACCCTAGGATGAGACTAGAGTTTGGCTAACTCTGATACTAAATGATACCGTAATTTAACAAGCACCCAAGTAAAAATAAATATTATTACTGAATTCAAAAATTTAAATTATAACAAACAACAAGGAAATCTGAAATTGCAATGAAATATCAACACAATACTAAAACTAGGGTTAGATTTGGGGTGTAGGTGGTGTCGGTTAGGATTTGGACCTTCGGGGTGGCGACGAGGGTTGAGGGACTGCTAGCAAGTTGGAAACAACTATAGAAGGGGTTGTTCTGGGTGGCGGCAGTACGAAGGAAGGTTTTTGACTATCTGGTAGCATGGGGAAAGCGGCGAGGGTAATGAGAATCAATGTAAAGAGAGTATGTGTATTGTAGAAGGGGATACACACCATCGGGAGAGCATGATACTACCAAAGCACCGCTTGGACCCTAGGATACAATGCTAGAATGGGAAAAGGAGATGCTAAGAAGAAACTAAACCCTAAACATCGAATTGGGCAGGAATATAACCCTCAGAAGAAACTAAACCCTAGGATACAAACCTCAGAAGAAACTAAACCCTAAACATCGAAGAAACACTTAAATAGACCTACTAATATTAGGAGTGGACTCCACTTTAATTGGGCGGCAACCCTAGGCCTAGAGAGGGCCTACAGACCTTCTTCAACCTGGACCGAACTGATCCAGGGTCCCCCTTGCCCTTGCGTCACATCATGCTCCTAGGGATAACAAAGTGACTGGTGGAAGCTTTGTCTCAAGTTAGTACAATTAGAGATCTAGACATTAGGAATATATTGGTGACCTTAAGACCTGCGCTTGATCCTTGTAATTGGTGAAGTTATCTTTTTGAAATCTTTATATATTTTGATGGTATACAGTTGGAAGGACCATTATCCATCCATCCATTTGTGGCACAAGGGCCACAAAAGCACAACTAATGATATATTTGATCTAAAAGTTGTGAATAATTGGGAGCTTTGTATTCTTTAGTGACGCATCAGACATTGATACACTTTTTGCCATATATATATAAGATGAAGTACTCAAGCTTCTAATTGTTATTTCACTCAAGTTACGTTTTGAAACTTTGTATTTTGATCACCAATAAGCCCGTGATGTTGCCACTAATGTTATTACATGCTCAACCTTCTAATTGGAGAGACTAATATTGTTCATGTTTGATGGCATTGTCATAGAAGCCTTGAAACTTTTTTGTTCTAGTGAAACGAGAAATATGTGATACAGGGTGATCATTGATGCCTGTGGCTGGAGCAAACTTTAGCTTTCTTCATCCTTTTCTCTCTGTACTCAAGTACTCATTTCTCTATTTTTTCCCCCTCCCTGGCAAATATAGTATGGGTGTCGTCACTTACACCTTCCCTCATTCGATAGACTAATGGCCGCTGTTGCCCGACTTCCAACTCATTATTTTTTTCCATCAAACCTTTCGCTCCAAGGCAGAGGAAGTGTGGGCAGTCAACTTCTGTTCTTACTTTACTAGCTCTTCCCTAAGGGGTAGAGCCCTCTAATAAGATTTATCACTGGATTTAGTAAATCCAGCCAATCGCTAAAATGCAACAGTTCCATGAATTAATGTATTTTCAGACTTAGCAGCCCAAAGTTTGCCTTCGATCCTGCTTAAATCCAGATTTACTAAATTCAAGGTTGGGTTGATTATGGATGTACTAATCCTACCAAAGCTTAATTCCACTAGCCGCTAAAAAGCCCCCAAAGCTTATCCATCTGCTTGACTTCTAACTTATTTTCTTTTTGCACCACTGCCTACTTTTAGCCGTAATAACTACACAATTTCTTAAACAGTTAAAAGTATTAGTGAACTATAAAATGTGGGACTAAATTGATGTTTTTGACAGAATGAGGGATCCATTTGCAATTAGGTCCTAAATTAATGGATTGATTGCAATTTATGAACTATTGCTCCACACGATCGATAGTTACAGTTTACTGAACTATTAATATAAACAGCGAAGGAGTTCCAGTTTGTTGTTTTAATTTTTCAGTTTACGTTTGGAACAATTGTCTGCCATTTACTTTATGAGGAAAGCAGAATATAGATTACATTATTTTAGAACTAGCTTCTCTCACTATCAGTATCTCAAATTTAGCGTAGTAGTTGCATTGAATGTTGCTAACACTCATTTAAGTAGTTGCATTGAATGTTGCTAACATTCATTTTGTGCAACAGGCCCGTGAAAAGTACCTGTCGCTAAAGAAAGGCACAAAAGCAGACATTACTACTGCCTTAGAGGATGTAACTGCCACCACCTAATTTATCAGCTATTTGATAATTTTATCATGTGAAAATGCTTTATGAAATTCTTTCTGCATTTCTTTTTGGGGGCATTTACATACGTAGAACACAATTCTTATGTATTAAATATCTCACACCTAAACTTTAATATTTACTCACATAGCATTCAAATCTTTAATATAACATAAAATAGAGCACTTCAATCACTTTTTAGAAGACCTTTCATGCATAAGTTTAAAACACTGAAGTACCATGTATGTTAATATGAAAGTCTAGGTGTGATATATGTAAATTCATTATAATTTTGTGCTACGTTTGTAAATTTTTCCATTTTTCTGGCTCCCTTACGTGAATATGCACATAATCCAGGAGCTCTACAGTGCACGGTCTTCATTTGAGCAGGCCCGCTTTAATATGGTAGGTCTTTGTGCTGTTTGCTGAGCATTGCATAAATCTTCTTATTTCCTGCTGCAACTTGTTAACTGCGCTTCTTTTTATTTGTACCAGTCATGTTACCCAACAAATTACTTGGTTTATTGTTATGCCACTCACTATGTGCTTGTGTAAAGTTTTGATTAATCAGTACTATATCACTTCTAGATGTACTGAAATGAAAGCAATGTGAGCAGAAACTTTGGTTTGTGAAGAAAATTAAAGGAATATTTTAGATTTTTTGCCACAATTTGGTGCAAATAATGGACTTTGGTGGTAGCCATATTACGAAACTATAAAAAAAATCTCAGCTTTCTTTGTCAAGTAGATGTTAATGAGAAAATAGTTAGTAGCATCAATGAGAAGCACCGATGTTCAATCTACACATGCTTGTTTGCCCAGGTTAATTCGCTTTCGAATATTGAGGCTAAAAAGAGAGTTGAGTTTCTTGAGGCTGTTAGTGGTACAATGGATGCACATCTTCGCTACTTCAAACAAGTAAATTATTTTATGGCATATTCATTCTTTTTATATATTTATTTATTTATTTTTGCCTTCCTTGGCGTTAGCAATTGCTCTTGTTATTTGTGACAGGGATACGAGCTATTGCATCAAATGGAGCCTTACATCCACCAGGTTTGTTTTGATGTATTTAAAAGCATCGACTATAGAAGTGAAGTTGTGGTCTCCTTTACATAGTTTTTATCAGCACTTGCATTTAAAGCATACATAACTAAGCAAGCGTTGAGTCGAAATATTTTTGCATTCAATTCGAGCATAAGATGTGCAGTTCATACTTTATGCAACATGGAAATTAGGCGATCTTATGTCTAGAAAGGCACCAAACACTGTGGCTAAGTTTCTGTTATTGTATGTATATAAATTGGCTGTTATGAAGTATTTAGCACTTAATGCATAAAACTTGTGACTTTTCCTATGAATCTTTGAGAACAGTGCTTTATAATTTGAATGACACTGCACTCTAAGAATTTTTGTGGCAGAACTTCAAATAACTTCTCTGGATTGTTTATGATTTTGGCAGCAATTTTAGCCTATTATTATTTGTGACTTAGCCATATTGAATTACAGGTTCGTAAACTCTTTTTTTTTCATCTTTTAAATTTGTATTTGGGAGTGGATGGAGGGATTTATGTGTGGACATTGACATGGGTATGGCATCATACCTATGGAATTCAAGTAGACAAGACGGCACTATTCCTTTTTGTAATGATGACATTTTATTACCTGAGAATGAAAATGCTTCATAAAGACGAAATTACAAATAAATAAAAAAAAAATTTCCTATCAATAAACAAAAAAACAAAATCCACTAGATCTATATAAAATATAAGCTGAGAGAGTAATACCACCCAAACAACGAGTAGTAGACCCACATTGAAATTTTTGCTCAGTTAAGAATGCTAGTCATCAGGAGAATTATTGTGTTTAGTTTGAAATTTAGTAAACTTTGGGGTTAAAGAAATGCTTTTTTTTTTAACTGTGCCTCCTTGGAGAGAACACGAGCGTAAACATTTAATTTGCTAAATCAAGTAAAGATATGATACTAAAGAAAGTTTGAATCATCAGCAACCTCTACTTCAAAACTATTATGAGTAACAGTTGGGGACACCATTGTAATAAGGAAATATTGAGATTTTCTCAGGGACCCTTAATAGATTGACAAATAGATTTCCAAATAAGGCTTTTGAAGTATCAATAGGAATGTGAGCTTCGAAAAATCTATGCCCTAGACTCTCGTCGTTGTTGATGAAAGCTTTGTTTTTGGGTCAAATTTTCATAAGACAAATTGAATTATAGATAAGAAACTACCCAAAGATTTCGCACTCATTTTATGAACAACTTTTGATCAGGATTTCAAGATTTCTCAATGGTACAAGCCCCTATGGTTTATTACCTCTCCCGATAACAAGAAAGCACTTTTGATTAAGGCTAGTCATTAAATGTCGAATATTCAACATATAACTGTAGCAGACTTAGGGTTTGAATTATAAAATATTTCACCTTGAATTTAAAATGGATGGTGGGGAAATTGGTGACGAACCCAATCAAGATCTTATGACTCCATCGTCCTGGGTCATCGTGAGCCTAATTTACTTAGTCAGAGAAGATAGACGACACAACCTGACTTAATGATAAATTTAAGTTGACTTTAACTAACATAAGATCTTGTGTCAATCAATTGTACATTATGATTCACAACTCAAAGGGTAAAAAGTCGTTGGGGAACATAAGAGATGTAGTTGTGACCGTAATATAATTGTGTTATTTGCATGCAAACTACCCATTCATAGGGCTGCTCTTAACTACTACTTTTTGTGGAGTCATTAACCCAAATCACACAAACATAATACTCAGGTCACGTTTTTATTAATATGAGATTTCCTTTAGTGTGAATATAGTCACACACTCGATGTAACATTCAAACTTTGTGTGTTGAAGTCAATTAAAATTGTCACTCTAATAAACTATTGTGGAGGGTGAATGACATTTATTTTAATGGTTTTAAGTGATTATTTTTAACTTAAATATTTTGATTTATTTGCTTTGAGAATTTGATTTGAAAATCTTAATTTACAAGTTGACATCTTCGGTTGATATTTTCAGTGAACACTGATATCATTGGAGAATTGAACATTTAAAACCATTTGTATTTTTTGAAATTTGTCAATTTAATATTTATAGAATAGTAGTTTTGTCAACTCTAACCCTAATGAGGATGATTAGACTAAAGGTGGTGTGGACTTTTAAATTCATACTTTTTTATTTAGACATCATTGAAAATACTATATTCGTCGACCCCAATCTTGAAGACGAGGATAATTGTACTAGTTGAATGAGATTTAAAATCTAGCCCTATAGAAATGGCGGCCCAATTGAAAACGTGTGCTGTTTAATTCTTTTGGATTTGATTTTTAAAATGAGGTTTATTTAAATTTAAAATAATCATTGATTTTTCAAAAGACCTTGCACACTAATCAGAGCGAATGAGCGTTCAACCTTAATCCACCCAACATTCTCATGCCATTGAAATTTAAACACAAGTCAATTTGGTGGGGCACATGCAAGTATTTTAAACATGATTTTAAGTTGGCCCGCACAACATTCTCATATCTTATAATTTGAAACTGAAGATACAGATCGGAGTGCATACGAGTTTATTTTGTTATGTACATTTATCTTAGTACATTTTTGCAGTTGCATAGATTTCAGCAAACTTTATAGGTGATTTTTATGTCTTTCAAGACAACACGAAGTTTTTAAAATAATTCAAAAGTGTTAGTGTGAGATTTATAATCATCCAAGTCTTTTTTATTCACCCAAATGCTTCCTGATTTACATGCATGCATATAATATTTGACAAGTCACTCTGATGCAATTATATTACTATTTCATTCACCTTACAATATAATATGACATTTGACTTACCTAAGACTAATTGCACACTTTCTAAATTGCTTTCACATATGTTATGACAATGTATCAAAAGCTGAAAATTGGCTTGAAATGCAAATGCAAGCCTTAAAATTATCTAAACTTTATTATTTGTGTTTATATCCTTTTAAAATAAATTTACATAACTTAAAAGCGTCCTCGTAAGTATTTCAGAAGATTGTAATGCATTTGCGTGAATCTCAAGGCATTGCAGCTAAATTGGACACTTTCTTAAAGCTCATGAATTACATTCTTTGAATGTTTAAGTGAACATTAGATATTTGGAATGCATACAAGGTTTCGTTTTGAGCTTTAAAATAGTCATCTTCTGTATGCTAGCAGACTTATTGCTAATTCAGTGGCAAAATTGGCTTATTAAGTCCTTTTTTTGACATTTAAAAATGACTTTCATGTCTTAAGCTTAGCCCCAAGATATTTAGTCTTTTTTACAAGTGCAAATATTCCCTATTTAAAATCATTTATAAGTTAGAATAGTTCATATTTTGAATTATTTACGGGTCTTCATTAGCCCAAATTTAAATTACTTTTCAAGCCTAAGAGCCTATGTTTAAATTATTTCTTTTCAAACCTATGGGCCTAAATTTGAATTGTTTTTCAAATTTAGAAACCTCAAATTTGAATTATTTTCAAATCTAGGAGCTTATATTTGAATTAATTTTTAAGTTTAAAAGCCCAAATTTGAATTTTTTTTAAGTATTTGCTGTCCAATTTTAAATATTTTTGCTTGTTTAAATATTTCAAAATTCTGAGTTATGTTGATAAGTTTAAATAAAACAAAAATTTAAATCATTTGCAAGCCCAAATTATTCAGAATTTTAGCACTTCCAGCGTTTACCCCCATTTGGGGGCATTGGGGAGAGTCTCGGCTCACACAACTGTCTTAAGAGATGTGTTGGTCAGTGTTGTGAGACACTGCTACTAGGAGACACACCCATCAGTCTTAAAAGACTCATTGAACTTCAATTAACCTACAAAAAATCAAACACATGCATGTATTTACTTGAATAGATTTTAATTTTTCAATAATGATATTTGACTATTTGGACAGGTACTCTGGTTTCCCAAGTCGAATACTTCAATTTTTTATTTTTTTATAAAAAAAATCTCAAACAAGTACACAATTTCCTTAAACGGTACTTAATTCCTTGTATGGGTACTCAAGTTTTCTTGAATTTGTATTTTTAAAAAATCCCCCTCCCCCCTTTTTATACCTGTTCGATGTGGACGATGTTGAAATGATTGAATCAGCGAAATAAAAATAGAAAAACTTAAGACTGGGGCGGTAGCAAAGAGGCGCTTGGTTGTGGCTTCATCTGTAGGGTGGGCTTGGGATCGTGGCTTGGGCCAAAGAGAGGCAGAAGGGATGTTTGATTTTGGGTTTTGGTTTCGGTGAGAAAGCTTAGGACTGGGGCGTAGCGGAAGTGGTGAAGGCTTTTTGGCTGAGGTGCGATATAAGAGCGTCAAGAGATTTGTGTGTGCAGTTGAAGGATGGATAAAGTACTTTCATGTGGTTAGGCTCGCGTGAACATAGGGAGTTCTTCAGCTTCGGCTCACGCGAAGGACATAACTGGGAGGTTTTCAATTGCTGTGATTGGGAACGATGGAGAAGCTAAATAAGGCTTATAAGATTTGGAGTGGAGGACGGGAATAGAAGTACGAAAGTAGGGAATTCAAAATGGAAGAAATTGATGGAGACAGGTTGGCCATGGGTTTGCAAACATTAGCGAAGAACAATGCTAAGGGGTGTCAGTGGGATTGAGTTGCTATTGCAATTGAAATTAAGAGATGGAGTGGACGAACGGAGGAGGGAGTGAGATCGGGCTTCTCATTCATATGAAACAGAGAGGAATCTCAGAGGCTTTTGTCTTGGAGCGACGATGGGTCTTCGAACAGGGAGGAGCAAGGGTTGGTTTCCAATCAGTTTGAAGAGGGAAGTGGGGGGTAGTTATGGGAGCCTTTGTGTAGCTTTTCTTATTTGTAACCGAAAAAGTATTTCATGCGAATGGTTATAGGAGTAAGAGCAGGTTGGGTCGGGTTGAGAAGGAAGCTTTTCTTATTTGTAACCGAAAAAGTATTTCATGCGAATGGTTATAGGAGTAAGAGCAGGTTGGGTCGGGTTGAGAAGGAAATTTAACACGTAGACATTCACACATAAAAAGTTAACTTATATAAATTAAACTTATATATTAATAATATAAGATTTAATTTATATAAATTAACCCTATATATATTAATGTTGATTGATTTCAATGTGTGTGTGTGTGTGTCATCTATATAAATCAACGTCATGTTCCTCAACATCATATTGTCGTTAACACGGGTTAGCTTCACATTTCTTATCTGCCAGCATCATTTGAATGGCTTCGAAAGTGATCGAAACAATTTTGATCTAAATCGCCCAATATCACATTCAATTCATATTTTCAAAGTTATGTTTGTGAAATTTATATTGAGGCCAACAAGGGATTACATCCATATTTTGTTAATACACCAAAGACGGGAAAGGCAAGGTAATACATTAAACAAGCCATTAACAACTTGGGGATGGCACAAACTCAACAGTGGTGGTTGGAGTTGGTTTAAGAGCATGAGACCCAATTGAGGGAACAACTTTAATAGATTGGTAGGTTCGGTTTGATCATTTTTATTCACTTCGCATAAATCCTACTTCCCGGAGCAATTGGGCCCTTGAAGAATAATTTTCTTAATTTTAGATGAGCGTTACAGTAACCAATGTATTTATGGCTAAACATTTTGCATGACCAAATCTATGAGGGTAAACCCTTAATTTTTAATTTTTTTTTTCCGTTGACCATTTGTTGAATTGTCAATCCCTCTCCTTTTTCTAAGTAGTAGAAACCTCTATCTCAGAGGAACTCAGGTCTAATGGTCGAGAGAGTTTGGTAGTAGCAATGTTCACTTATATTGGTTGTCAAAAATTAATCTTGTTGAGTATAGTGTAGTTTGATTTATGAAGCGGATATGTTTGTTAGGGAAACTAATCCATGCTGAGAACTAAGAGGCTCCTTAGAGTTATCGAAGTATGGATACTATTTTAACATATGTATCAGGAGATCTTTCACATAATATGAATAATAAGAAAAAAATCTCGAGTAATATGCTTTTAAAACTGTTTTGCTAAGCAAATGATAATGTTTAAAGAGTTTGACAGAGAAATCGTCAAACAGATATAAATCAAATAGAAGGTACTAATAATCTATAAATTTAGACAATTAGTGTGTAGGAAAATGGTGCTTCATATCAGAAATCTCATTTGAAATGTAATGGGTGGCTTGTATTGATTATAATTCCAGCCTTGTTGAAGGAATAAAAGACATTTAATTGACATATCCTATTGCAAACAATCCTTACTCCTAACTACAACAACAAAGACAAAGATGGGGACATAAATCTTGATAGAAGTAGCACTTTAACATGCTTAAGCAATAATTATTGGTGCTAATGGAGTACCAGGCAATGAAAGAATCATCTGGCAACAAAAGTGAAGCATAGGCATCATTTTTCGCAGAAATTAAGGTAAAGCAAATATTTTATTTCTTCAAAGAAACATCACAACGCCGAACATATAATATAAAGTATAAAGTATAAACATCTATAATTCGAGAGTTAAGAAATCTCTCCCAATTCTTAAACCTAAAATTCCAGACACAATCTCATTCATACTCTAATTCCTAAGTCTATTTGGGTCTATTCATAACAAAAAATAATAAATATTAAAAGACTTAGTTGCCTTAGGCGCATAAAAGACAATTGCTCTTAGGCTATGCACCGACATAACAATTCTCCCCTTTCATAGCCACCTTATCCTCAAGCTGGAAAAAATGATGTTTTTTTTTCCATCGCTTCTTCCCCCAACTCTTCACAATATGCCTTATCCCACTCACAAATTAAAAGGGCCTGGAGCATGCAATCCTTGCATTGATGGCATGAGGCATACTTATAATCACATCAGAAACATGCCTTACAAATTAAAAGGGACTGGAGCGTACGATCCTTGCATCGATGACCTGTTGCATACTTCTCATCACATTGGAAACATAATCATTTTGCTCTCTTGTTTTGCACCTTTGCCTCTGTTTGAAACTACTTAAATTTTCCCTCCAGACGGGCTCTCTATTCGTCTTTTTCGGTGCCTCCTTCTGAAATGACACCATCTGAATCCTCAGTGTCAAGGTTGTCGAGATGCTAAGGTTTGATCATAGCCATTTACTCTTTGCTACATGAGCCTCCAACTTCCTCTCCCTCAGTTTTTTTCTCCTATTTAGCAATGGTGAAACTTCCTCTTTTGATCATAGTCATACCCCATCTCGACTTCTCTCATTTCTTTGTTGTGCTGCTTTCTATCCCTTGCAAAGCCAATTTTTCATGTTTCAGCCCAACATCCTCCATCAGAAATCTCTAATTCAACCCCCATCGGAACCTTGGAAGGAGGTTTTGATGGTGGATGTTTTCCTCGTGTTTCTCTCATCCAATCTCTTTCCCTTTTACTTTAGCCAATGACTCTCCGATCAAATCTTGGTTAGGGTTCGCAAACTAATCCGCCGGCGGGTCCTGAATTGCATCTCGATAAGGTTCCTCATTTTCAAGTGTACAAAGCGGTTTTCTATGGAAGAAAATCCATCTTCTATGGATGAAAGCCATCCTTCTATGGTGGAGAATATTTCTCCATCCCGGATTTAATTTGGCTCGTCTCTTACTCCAATTCCTTCTCAAAAATATGTCTTTTTTGTTGTCATCTCTCAAGACGATTTTCAATCATGTAGGCTTCCACTAACTCACAAGAAGTTCATGTACGCCGTAGTCTTGATCGTGAGGTTTGGTCACGAGCAACAGTGATGCCGAATTTTTGAAGGATCGAAGTTTTAGGTCGTGCGGAATTACTGAAAGATTGGAGTTTTAGGTCAATATAAACAGTGATGCTTCCCAGCTAAGTGGAATGGCTATGGTATCACGATCAGTTCCGAAAGCGTGCGTCTGTATGCTTCGATCCTGTCGCTCGATCGCTTATGTATAGCAATATTCGGTTCTGAAGGCCTTCGTTTGTAAGTCACAATCCCTTCATTGATTTACCATCTAGGTAATATCACGATCGGTTCCAAAAGCCTGCATCTGTATGCTTTGATCCCGTCGCTGAATCACTAATGTATAGCAATATTCGGTTCTGAAGGCCTTCGTCTGTAAGTCGCGATCCCTTCATTGTATGAAATAGTTAATATCGCGACTATATCGCACTGTATGCTGCAATTCAGTCTTTGTATCTCACTAAACTCCCCACTCTTCTCCCAATTAGGTTGAATCGAACCTGTGGTCCCTTCACGCAAGCGTGTGATTGCACTGTATGCTGTGATCTTGTTGTTTCTTTCGCAGTAAAATTGCGACTGTAGCTTCCTGTTGCTTTCTGTCGCAATCCCATCGCTATTGTTCTCGGACTGCACGTAGGTCGCTCTTGTTGTGTTTCCCGTGGCTAGAATCTGCTAGCTCATCACTGAATTTCCAGGAATCGAAAGCTCTAATACCAATTTGATATGATTTGATGTAGAAATCGTCTCAATTTTCTACAAAAATAAAGGCAATATAAATATTTAATTTCTCGAAATCAACAATACAATGACAAACATCAATCATTCGAGAGGTAGGCACTTTTTATAACAAACAATAATAAATTATAAAAAAAAAAACTCAATTGCTCTTAGGTGCATAAAAGATAAAATTGCCCTTAGGCTAGGCACTGGCGTAACACAAATGTTGAACTGGTGAATGCAAAAAGTAACATTGGGGTATAACGAGGAAGTTACAAGTGAATGTAGAGAGTAGCACGAAGCATTAGGGTAAAAGCTATGAGTAGTGATTGTGGATGCATGAGTTTGATTGGAAAATTTGAAGAGTGCTTCAAGGTTTGTGCAACAAGCAGTGCTTGTTGGCGGGAAGCAATGATGCGGTTGTGATAGGCAAGCAATGTTTGTAGGTTTGGTATTTCCTGGATGCGGCAGTCAGTGTGGATGATTTATTTAGAGCAAGATGATGTTGACGCTACTCTTTTGATTCAGTTTGTAAATCCTATTTAGGTCCTTGTGTTTTAATGCTACTTGCTATTAGGCTCTTTGGATTTAAAAATCTTTGTTTAGGTTATGATATTCTTACCCTATCGATTAGTAAATTTTCTAACGTTGGCCTCATTTTTTTATGACAATAGCCCTCTATTATAAATGAAATGTTCTTAACACCTTCGTGCAACCTTGTTACTTGGGTATTTGGGAGGGTGGCTGTCTGAAATAGTGGTGGTGGGCTCTGATATATTGAAAGGACCTTGAATTTGTTTAGTTCTACCTTGTGCTTCCAATAGGGAGGTCCTCTAGCTCTACAAAACTGCTGTTTGTTGGAGAACCCTTACTGTGCTAGTTTCACATGAAATTGATGACATAGAAATGGTGACTCAAAAGCACATCTTTTAATAAACCTATTTATATATTGATTTAGGTATTTTGGTCAATTTATTGCTTCTATTTTAATAGAAATGGCTAACTAGTTGATGATTTTTAAAACCGAAGGACTTGACTACAGATTGGGTTGATCTCTTACCCATTGAGAAATGCTAAATTAATTGACAATGCATGGACGATACTAGCATATTATTTTTTAGTGGTGAAGACCTTTGTGATTATTGTTACTAATTTTAAGAATCACATCTAATTTCCTTTGCTTGCTTCATACATAAAAAAATTTCCTGCATGCTTAATTTTGTGAATTCAATTTGAGCTCACTTTATTTACTCATATTAGTTTAATACCAATTTTCGTGGTTTATGAAGTGTCAACAAACATAAATTACCTTATGTGTACTGATATTGCATTATTTGATGGTTTAAAGGTTCTTGCATATGCACAGCAATCAAGAGAGAGATCCAACTATGAGCATACTGCCCTCACGGAGAGGATGCAGGAATTTAAGAGACAGATTGATAGGGAAAGTAGGTTATCTTCAAATGGGTCAAATGAATCTCCAAATGGTGATGGTATACAAGCTGTTGGTAGGAGCTCTCATAAAATGATCGAGGCTGTAATGCAGACTGCTGTCAAGGGGAAGGTAATAACTTCTCTTGAAATTTTGAATTCTCCAACTACATGTACATTTTGGTTGATTTCACTGCTAATTCTGTTAGCTATACTTGTTTTAAAATTGTTCTCATTCAATAACTTTTGTGTAATATTATATTAAGCCTTTTCTTGGATTGAAAAAACATGGAGGAAATGAATGGAAATCTAAACATTTTACTTGGATTAATGGTTGATTTTGATTCTGCAATGAATGATTCGAGTTATTTTCTCCTGCTTAGAACAGTCTAAATTCTTTTTTAAAATAATTTTAAATGCTCAATAAAGTCTGTTTTGATGCTAATTTATGTATTTGATTATTCAGGTACAAACCATTCGACAAGGTTATCTCTCTAAGCGCTCATCTAATCTAAGAGGTGACTGGAAAAGAAGATTCTTTGTGCTCGATAGTCGTGGGATGTTGTATTACTATCGTAAGCAATGGAGCAGGTCATCTGTATGTCATTAATTTTTCTTCAAAAAATTTCCACTCATTTATTTAATGAAATCACTAGTAATAGCCTTTTTTTGGGTTTGTTTGGGATCACTTTTGAATTTTGTTTTTTTTTTTTTTGTTTTGTATGTTTTACTTAAAATAAAACATATTTGGTATGTTATAACACATTTAGTTGTTTTTAAAAACACTCAAAATAACTTTTACATGTTTTGAGTATTTTTAAAAAAAACCAAATTGGAAATTAAAAAAAAAAAAAAAAAACAGAAAAAAAAAAAAATTAAAAAAAAAGGTTTTAAAAAAAAACAAAAAAAAAAAAAAAAAATAAAAAAGAGACCAACCAAACAACTAAAAACTGGGTTTCTGAAGTGTCTGCAAAGCCATTGCTATCATTATCTGCATCAACTTTTTGAAGATTTTCTTATTCTGTAGGGTGCTGGAGTTCATTCTGGTCAGAGGAGTCATGGCTCATCAGAACAGAGTTCTGGGTTGCTGAGTCGTTGGTTCTCCTCTCACTATCATGGTGGAGTACATGATGAGAAGTCTGTTGCACGCCACACTGTGAACCTCCTTACTTCTACAATAAAGGTCGACGCAGATCAGTCAGATTTAAGATTCTGTTTTAGGATAATTTCACCAACGAAAAACTACACATTGCAGGTAAGCTCCTAATTCATCAAGAGCTTAAAGAGGACACGTTTATGGTTTTAAAATATCATCCCTGTTACTATATTCCTTACTATATACTCCTTCGTAAGTTTTGTTGCCCATGGTTTTAGCTTGCATACATTTTAATAAGTTCACAGTGTTTTCATACTTTTTGCTCTTTAAGGTTCAAGTAAATCTGTTGTGGTTTTTTAATCTTAAATGCATGGTGTGGTGGAACCTGTAGAATGGTTGTTTATGCCATGTATATGGTTCCCGTTAATACTTGTTGTGTATTTATACACTAGTTTTTGTATTGTTCCAAACTCTAAACTTTCAGTGTGTTATGAAACAGTTAAGCATTTTTTTATTGAAAATTTTGGAAAACCTCTTCTAAGTGAAAAAATGCATAGCCAACCCCCTCTTGCCTATTTTGTAAGGATGATATATTTCATAGTGAACTGGTCACAGCTGATAGTGGATTGGCATAAAAGAAAATAAATGAATGCATACAAAACTGTTTAGCAATTGGAATACTTGATGGGGCTGTATGCTGGACACTTGGTTCCTATTTCAGGTGTCTATCATTCTGTCTTTCTAGCAAGGATTGTTTTCTTATTGCTGAATGTGAAAAATTATGGTCAATTGCGGCTTCATCTTCCTTCCACCAATGTTTAGTATATAATGGGATTTTCTCTTCTTTTTCTTAGGGGCATTGGATTCTATGTATTAGTGTAAAGTAAACCAAATGCATTGGTTTTCAAAATTTTGGCTTTTGGTTGGATGAAAATGAAATGCAGTGTAAAATTTTGATGAATTTGAAATTCATCATGCAGTTCAAAACTGTTATATTCCAAATTCATTATATTTGGGTGATTCCAAATACACTGCTAGCTGAGCTTGTTGTTGTAGCCACTGCCGCCCGCCAGCTCTGCCTCTTTCGATGGCCCGACACCACTATCTCCCATCGTTTCTGCCCGCCTCCACCCTTTGCCGGCATTGCAAGTTCCTGTTGCCGCTGTCACCATCACCAGACATTATTTACATTGATTTCATTTTTCTTCAAACCAAATACAAAAAATGTAAATTATTGCATTGATTTGACACCAAATCAAACAACTTCAAAGTATTTCAAATATAATAAATTTCAATTACTCTATATTCGTTTTATATTGAATACCTTTTTCAACAAACCAAACAACCCTTAATGATAATGCCTTGATTGCTATTTTTTGGTGACATGGGCTGTGTGTATATGGACATGTAGGAAGGTGGGAAACCTTGTGCATGATTGTTTGCTTGGTTTAGGTGATGCACTGGTACCAATTTCTCTGCCTTTTTTATGATGATTCATGTTTTTTTTTTTTTTTTTAAAGTTTTGTTATGGATTGTTTACCTTCCAGAATGTTTTATCAATTTTCAGAACGGGGATATGATGAATTATTTCAGCTATTAATTGATGAAGTATCTTACATCATGTACTTTCTCGTGCCTTGGGATGCACTTTTTAGTCTCTTAAAAGAAGGTTTAATATATGTGGTTAATTATTGTTTTGAATGTATTATGACAAGGCAAAATTTTAAAATTGTGGTCCATTCTTATGTTACAATATTTTTTCAAAGCTTACCATTTTCTCAAGTTATCTCTTCCTGCTATTATTTACTTTTTGCTGTTTTAAAACAAGGATAATGTATTTGTGTTATTTAAAGATTAACTTCAATGCATTGTATTTTTTGCCCATTTTAACTTATTTTGGTTATTTCTACCATCTTATCTATTAAGACAGGCTGAGAGTGCAAATGATCAGATTGATTGGATTGAGAAGATAACTGGTGTTATTGCTTCATTACTTAGTTCCCAGTCACCTGATAAGGTTGGAACGAGTAATTTCCATTGAAATTTTTCCTTAATTTTTTCAGTATAAATTACACAATTGTTTCTTACTTCCAATTCCAGCATCTCCTTACTAGCCCCATGAGTAGTGGCCATCATCACACCGCTAGTGAGAGCAGTTCATTCGACAGCTCGACAGATCTTGATCATGTAGCAATAGAAGAGTCTTTGTTTGAAAGGAATTGTGGTACCGGAGCATCACAACAACATAGGTTCAACATTAAGCACGAAAAGCCAATCGATTTGCTGCGAAAAGTCAGCGGAAATGATGTTTGTGCTGATTGTGGGGCTCCTGATCCAGACTGGGCATCCTTAAACCTCGGAATTCTTGTATGCATCGAATGTTCGGGGGTACATCGCAATTTAGGCGTGCACATATCAAAGGTACCTCCATTTTAGTATCTAGACACTCGCGTGCCTTTTTTAGAAGGGCATTTACATGCATAACATATACTTATGTTTAACATATTTGACACAAGTTTTCATATATACGTTTATAGCACTCAACATTTTAACGTCACATAAAAAATTCCACCATCATTAACTTCTTAAAAATGAAATACAAATCATGCATCGGTTTATGACACCAAAGTATTATAAGTGTAAATAGTAAACTTTTGGTGTAAGATATGTAAATAAATAAGAATTGTGCGGTGTCTTGTGATTGTCTTTTCCAAAAAATTGTAACTTGATTTAGGTAAATGGAATTATTTTGCCAAGCCCTTACGCTCTCCTTACCAGCTATTTGTTATTTGATCTGCGCTCTATGTTTTGTAACTTTTTCTAGCGAAACAGTGAGAATTTGTTTTTGTAAATTAATACATTTTACGTGAAGTTCTTTGTTTTCTTTAGTAAGACTGCATCTTTTTTGTTTCGTAGGTATGAATTTATTACACTCATGAATGAATACCAATCAAAAAAATAGATTTACTGTTTTTTTTTTTCCTAAGGTTTTAACTACTTGTGTATTCATTGTTGGATCCTGATGTAGTTGATTGTTTTAGGCTGAAAAAAGTGCTTAACATTTTAATCAAGCTGATTCGGTGGAAAATGATGGGAGGAAAAATGTATTGAGGTCCAACTAACCCATTTCTATTCAATTTTTTGCTTTCTATAGTATTTTGGGGAAGGGTGTTTGTGGGGCAGTGGGAGTTTGTGGCATTTTCATTTATAGCGCACAACTCTTTTGTATCTTGGTATCTCACACCTAAAGTTTCATGTTTACACACATAGCACTCAAATCTTAAATATCACATAAAAATAGCACATAGCACTCAATCAGAGATGTAAAATGAGAGTTGCGAATCATGGTCAAATTGACTCCATGGTGTCTGAGATATGGTTGACATAAAATTATAGACTTTCTACTGTATGGTATCTTTCTGCATCAAACTCAACATTGGAGGGAGCCTCATGCACTTGATACACCCTTTCACCTGAATATTTAGTGCTTATAAAAGATTACAGGGAAATTTACATACATACCACACATTTCTTATGTGTTTGCATATCTGACAACTAAAGTTTGATATTTACTCTTATAACACCTTGGGTTCATAAACCTTTGCATGAAAATGTGTATTTCACTTTTAAGAAAATAGTGGCGGTGGTATTTTTGATGTGATGTTAAAAATTTGAGTGGTATGCATGTATATATGAATGTTTAGGTGTTAGATATGTAAATACATAGGAATTGTGTGGTATGCCTGTAAATACCCCGAGATTAAAACAAGAAATTTGCATATTTAGTCAAGTACTCATCCATGGTTGGTTGGGAAGACTTTTCTTTTCAGGATTGACAGAAGAGAAATTTTCAATGGCCACATGAAATACACTGATGTATTTTTGTAAAATCTGTATGTTTGTCTGTTTTGACCTTTCTTTCTGAGTTATGGTTCTCTTCACAGGTGAGGTCTCTTACACTTGATGTTAAAGCATGGGAGCCTTCAGTTATTAATATGTTCCAATCATTGGGTAATACATTTGCAAACTCGGTATGGGAGGAACTCCTTTTCACAAGTAACAGAAAACACGAGGATGGCTCTGGGTAATATTATTGTTCATCTTCTATTTGTTTTTATATCCGCATTCTTTTAGTTATGTAAATAGGAAGTCATGCTGATTGATCTGCTTGAAATTTATGTTTTGCAGTTTCCAAAATATTGACAGAAAGCAACATCATATATTAATCAGAAAGCCAAAGCATAATGATCCTATATCAGTGAAGGAGAAATTCATTCAAGCAAAGGTACCTGTGCTGACTTGCTGTACTACATCATTTGGGCTTGCTGTTCTATGTTTTTATTGCTTATATAGCCAACATTTTCTCCTTAGATCAGTGTAAGCAATCATTGTTATGTTCTGGGCGAATAATTCATTTTAGTAGGTAATAAATGAAATATTTCATTTGGTCTTTTATGTGTATTCAGCCTAAGTGATCCAAACAGTTGAAACGCTTACATAGGGAAAACTATTGTGTGGGGCAATAGGGCTGCACTCTTTGAGGAGTTGGGCGTTGATTTTTTTGTAGGTTGAGTTGGTGTTGTCTTACTGTAGAGGTACATGCTAATTTTTTGTGTACTAAAATGTGCATGAAGGTTTCTATTGTGGGCTCCGAAATTTTGATGCTCCGGCCTGAAAATGAAATGATGCGAGGGATTTTACTCGTGACTCGAAGTCAAATTTTTAGAAGACAGATGGAAAAGTAGATAAGACGCTACCTGGAAATGTTGCTTGTATTTTGCTTGGACTTCAAGATTTGGGGCTCAAGGTTTCCCATAGACGCAAGCCCCCATATTTAGTTACCCCTTTGGATAACGGGTGAACACTTTTGAGTAAAGCTAGTTTCTCGACGCTTAGTATTCAGATTTTAGTATATACTAGCAATAGATTTAGAATTTTGAAATTATGAAATTATTACCTTGAAGTTCTTTCATACTTAGTAATAACATATATATAATAAAATGTAGGATTTTATTAAAATAGTTTTAATCACTTTTATGAGATGCAAAAGTAGTGAGATTAAAAAATTTTAGATTGTTTTAACTTTTTATCTTTAACAAATTTTGAGTATTACAATACTTTTCTCATTGAAATTTCATCTTCAAAATTTGCTTCTTTCATATTTAGTCAAGCACTTAGAAAGTTTCTTCTTCAAATGCTCTTTATATTTTTTTCCCAAGTTAACTTCTATTTTTACTTTATGCCTTCATTTCATGTTCACATGTGGAATATATTTAATTCTTAGCTCTTTAAATCAAAATCTAATATTTTTTTGGGTTCTTCGACTAAATTCAAATTATTCATTTCAATTCCATCTTATCGTATCTTGATTTTTATTTGTGACTTGTTACGAGCGTTGATGTATAAAAAATATTTTGTATGTCAGTCATGTTAGGTTGCCAATCTAGTACGACTCCTACTTGAATATGGGACACCCATTGATCAATCGAAACAAGTTTCTACTGGACCAAAGCTATCAAGTATTCTGGATTTTATAAGCCTTGAAGACTTGATAGTTTTTCTTTTGGTTGGTGGCACACCCTTTTGTATGCGTGGCAACCCTTTTTGCTTTCGGCCATGTCTTTAGGCCGAGTTCTGTGATTTCGATTGAGTGGATTTTCTATTTTATAGATTGTTAACCCAAGAATTTTTATTCAAAGTTATTAGTAAACCTTTCCTTATGAGTGGCAGTTCTGCTTTTTCCGACTGATTGATAGGGCTTACACTGTTCTTTTCATCTTTCAACATGACCCAATGTATGCCTATTTGCTTTTGTTTTTCACCTTTTGAAGATCACATATGTGAGGTGTATAGGATAGCATTTGAGTCTCACCACAAGCTAGTTTTAGGTTCCATTAGGCATATAGATTGTCAGCACAACTCATCTCTTTTCTAGGAGATAAAAGGGGTTTTAACCTAGGCACTTCTTGCCGGCACTAGGAAGTACTTCTATTCCAATACAAATCGTCCTATGCCACTATCTACATGATGACATAATACCCTTCCTATGACGATAGGAGAAGATTTTCTGCTTTTATGTTTGTTTATGAGTGTTGTTTGCGTGATCTGCCCATTTTTCTAAACGGGGGATCATTCTTGAATGTGTGTTTCATATGCTTTATTTGTATTTGTGTATTTGTTGCATTTTTTTAATTCCATGACATTTTTTTTTTAATCCAAGCTCTTGGGTTTTAGTCTCCCAAGCTTTTGATTGTGAATTTTTTTGTGCATTCATGATTTCATCCTCTTTTGGGGAATTTTGATCTAGTAGCAGTGTCGTTGAGGTTTAGCCCACATTTAGCGTATGCCGATGACATGATGTTGTTCTCTAATGCTAGCAAAAAAGCGGTGAGGGATATTCATATTTTAATGGTGAACTTCCAATATATCTCTGGTCTCTTTTTTAATGTCAATAAATGCAACTTATATATGGGAAATACGGTTAATCATTCTAATGTGTGTTGGATTGCCAACTTTACTGGATTCTTTATTTCTACCCTTCCACTTAAATATTTGGGGGTCTTCTTACTTAAAGGAAGGAAGAGGCGAATTCAGTTTGATGAGGTGGTGGAAAAGGTGCGGAAGAAAATCTTGGATTGGAAAAATAATTTCGTTTCTTTTGGGAGTAGAATTACGTTGCTCAGGAGTATCTTACATTCTCTTCCTTTATATACTCTTCAAATTTTCCAACTCGAGAAGTACTCTTTTGAGCCTAGAAAGATGTTTCAATAAGTTTTTATGGGTGGGGAATCATTCAGGTAGAAGATAGATGCCTTGGAAGAATATTTGCAAGCCCCTCTATGCTGGTGGTTTGGGTTTCAAATCTCTTTGCACCATATTGCTGATATTAATGTTTTTAAACAATGGTTTAATTTTCGAAAAGGTATTTCCTTGTGGGTCATTTTCATGCACGGGAAATATTGCCACTCTTCTCATCCGGCATTGATCAATTGGCGGTTGGGGATTCCACTATGTGGAAGAGAATACTTCATATTAGAGATTGAGCAAAGGATTTATTATACTGGGAGGTGAGGAGTGGAAACATTTCCTTTTGGTATAACTGTTGATCCCATGTAATGCTTGATATGAGGGATACAAGGTTTTCAAGTCTTATGATTTCTGATAATTGGGTGGATGGTCATTGGAATTTTCCTCTTCTCCTTAATCTTCTGGGTTTCGAGGGAACTACTTTCATTTCCACCATTCCTATTGAGCCTCATTTGCAAGATACTCCTATGTTGAAATTTTCTATGTCTTGCTCCACTACCAAATCTCTATATTCTGCCTATATAATTTTCAAAAGTCCCCTTGGAGAGTGGGTGTGTGGAGTTGGACATTAACTCCCTTTATGTCTTTTCTGGCTTGGCAGATTTTCCACTCTATTATTCCATGTGATGATATCTTAAAAATGAAGGGTTTGAGACTTGATTCAAATTGTTGTTTGTGTAACTCGGCGGAGGAGACCGTTGAGCATATTTTCTTTTCTTGCCTCTTTTTCACTTTTCATATGGAGGAAGGTTGGCATGTGGTTTGGCACTATTGTGAATCCGTAGCGGAATCTTTTTCTTACCACTATGATTTGCAATCCGGATCGAAAACAAAAACATTGTTTGCAAGTCTACCCTTACATTATATACTAGCTTATTTGGATGGTTCGTAATGATATTATACATGAGGGTAAAACCATTCAGAATAGGATGGTCTTTACTAATATTATTGCCTATATTAATAAGCTTTGGAGGACAGGTAATGCTAAACAAAGCTTCTTTTCGGGCATTAACTATTTTTTTCTATGGGGCCTACGGTCATGGCTGAGAGAAGATCTCCTCTTCTCCCGGTTTTGGTGAGATGGAGGCCTCCTCCCAGGGGTTGGGTAAAGTTTAACACCGATGGGAGTTGGAAATTGAACAGTGCGCGTTGTGGGGGCATTGCTAGGAATTTTGTTGGCTTACGCTGACACTCATATGGAGGTGGAGGCTCGGGGCATCTTGATGGCTGTTATGATAGCTCACTCTCTTAGCTGGCATTTTATTGTCTTTGAATGTGATAATCGCATCTTGGTTGACATTTTTGCCAATGGTGTCGAGGCCCCTTGGGATATCCTCTATTATATTAAGAGGATTAAAGGCTTAATCTCTAATATGAATGTGATATGGAGTTTCAATTATCGGGAGGGAAATCAACGCAGGTAGCGCCACTAGTAACTGTTGGGTGGGATCTGAACCCCCTCCCTCCTTTAAACACTTTGCTAGTTGGTGACAAGATTGATGCCCCATAAGTTCGTCTGGATATCTCCTCTTAGCTTGTTATTATCTGTTTGGTGGTATGGTTTGACCCTGGATTTCATTGGGGTTGTCCTTATTTTTCCTTTCCTTCTTCGTGCTCGATTGGCTCTCGGTTGGGGTGGTGGTTGCCGCTCACCTTATATTTATGGCAGTACCTACTTTTTGGTTTTGCGGTACTTTCTTTGGGTGCCAGCTTTTGCACCTGAGTTTACAGGTTTTATTTGCTTCATTAACTCAATCTCTACTTTCACGGATCCTATTTCTTTCCTTTGTCATTATTACTGCAGGTTTTCTTTCGTGGAACTCAGACGCTCGTGATGTTGTTGTCGCCTGGAGCTCTTTACTCGGTCTTTGTTTTTTTTTGTTTTTTTTTGTATTTTTTTGGTGCACATCTTTTGTGGGGTATACGATTACTTTGGTATATTGGATTTAATGTTCTTTTGGGTACACTTTTTCCTTTTTATCTTTTTGGTGTGGAGTTGTAACGTAGATAAAGGAACCCCTAGGATTTTTATTTTGTTTTTAGACGGGGATCCTTATTCCCTCCCGCTTTTTGTAATTTTAATTTATATTAACACGTAGGGAACCACGAGATGTTCTTTCCTTTTTTTTTTAAAAAAATACACTCGGGTCTTGTTTCTTCAAGCATGACCCTATTTCTTGTTGCACCAATAGGTATAGGTCTCATGAGTTAGCATGACCCTTTGTCTGACCTATGGTGATAATAGGAAAATGAGCATTAGTCGCCTCCTTGTCCGAAAGAGTAATACAAGTTATTCTAATATTATCAAACCTTATAGGATTATTCCAAGCATATGTTTGGGTTAACATTCATCAGTTATTGTGATGATTGTTAGCTCATTTCGATGCTTGGGATGGGGATCCCTTCAAGATTCTACAGGAAAGCCCTTAGCCCCTGTACGTCATACCTTGCACAGTCATATGCATAGGCAACACTTTGTAGCTCCTGTTTAGAATTAAGGTAAGGGTGTAGTTAGAGATTTTTGTATGCAATTATTATTCACTTTGTTTGTGCTAGCTAGTTGCACTTTGTTTGCCCTTTTTGCATATTTATCGGAGTTTGAGAGTTGAACACTAGCACATTAAGACAATTTTCTTTGCAAGGAGCCAAACCCAACAAGGAGCTAATAATAATTATGTTAACTAGTATGTTTTTCTATAATTGATACTCAGCTCGTCTCCTGTCGAGCTTGGTTCCCTTTTGCTTTGCACGAAATAGTTCATGATAACCCTCTATTTTGCAGGTCGAGCCTTCCTTTTTGACTTTGTCCGTTACTTTTAGTCTTTCAGAAGATGTTTGTACTAAAAATAAGGTACGGGCACAAGTTTTCGAGGGGTTTGACATACAAATCTGTGTGGAGAGGATTAGGAGATTTTTGCTCGTGCCTCATGCCTTAATTCAAGATCGTACGTTTATTGTATAGATTTAGGATTGAGTGTGTATATGTGGTGTCTGACCTTCATTTTGTTTTTTTGTATTATGTTACCGACCCAGCAACACCTTGCCTATTTTATTATTTATGGATAATTATATATAGAACACTTGAAACATTGTTATTTACAAATTTAACACCCATGTGATTTTTTTGAACTATCAAACCAATGCATTTATGCGTGCCACAAGAAAATCTTTCAGAATTAGTGAAATAGATGAAATAGCGTGCTAGATTTGTAAATAGTGATGTTTCAGATGCTCTATATATAATTGCTCCTATTGTTTATTGAGTGTTTACTTTATTACGCTTGCATGTATACACACTTTCTTGTGAGTCTGTGGCTTGTCTAGATACGTTTTCGTTGAATTAGACTTTTAATGATAAAATCTTTTAATTTTTAGCTTTAAAAGATTTATTCTAATAAAATTTAGGATTAAAATTTTACAAGATTTAAAATCAACAATTTTCTTTTTCCCACTTTATTTTCCTGCATGGCCTTATATCAATTTTAAAATGATCTTAAGTGCATGAGCATATTTCCTTGCATATTAATAGGCCTCCATGCTTGATTGTCTTAAGTTATTGCATACATACTGTCTTGAGAGAAGTACTCTGACTTCACAACCTGACTAACCCAACATATGTTCCTTAAGTGGTTGTCAGGTGCGTTGTAGGATGTTAGATGCTTTTATTATCCAAACAGGATTTCAAGCTTATTGTGGGGTGGCTTAGCTTTGTAGCTGAGTCGTCCATCCCTTCTTTTTTGTGTGTAAGTTTCCTCTCCATAACCTTGGCAAGTATAATCCCTACTCTACTTATTTAGTTCAGATAGAGTCAAACAACTTAGTCATTTCTTTGTTCTAACTTTAGGTCTATTAAATCACTTCAGACTATGGAGAACATTGGTTCTTGACGTTGCATTTTTCAGCCGGGTTAACCCGACTACCTTCACGACTTAGTAGATATGAGATCCCAATAGTCTAGGAGGACCATGGACAACCTAAACCGAGTTGTCTACCTTTCTATGTTTTTTCACCAACCTACCTATTGATTTACCCTTTTTTGGGCACATTCTTTTCCGTTAGCAAGTTTTAGCGGGTGTATTCCATTAACTCTCTCATGGACAGCCTAGACCGGGCTGTCTACCTTTCTATGTTTTTTTACCAACCTACCTATTGGTTTACCCATTTTTGGGCGCATTCTTTTCCGTTTGCAAGTTTTAGCGGGTGCATTCCATTAACTCTCTCGGTCCTGTTGCAACTATCCGTTAGGTTGCGATGATTAACCCTCTGTTTTGTGGCTTAGTTTTGCTCTTTGGCTGAATGTTTCCCTTATAAAGACCACCAAAAAGCTCTTTGGCTATCTATTTTCAGGATGTATTGAGCAAACACAACATCTTTTATCATGAGTTTTCCTAGATATTCTTCAAGATGTAATTGACCACGGAGATGCTTTGTCATGGGAGATCTCTTTAAACCCATTACAAAATAAATTTAGTTTTGTATTCTAATTTGATTACGAAGGTTTTTTTATAGGATATTTCTCGTATATTCTCTTGAATTTAGTATGATCTGATTTCTTTTTTTTTTACAGCTTTTCTCCAGTTTATGTTGCAAGAATTTTTCTATATAAATATTTTTGCAGCTATTATTTTTTTATTCTTGTTAGTTTTTATCCATTTTTGGTTTTTCCTTTTTCTTTTGCTTTTTCAAGCAAAGGTGAATTAGAAAGAGAAATTTGAAGAGGATGAGCGCTGAGAAGTTCGTTCCAGTCAGATCAAGAAAGAGGCGCAAATAGAGTTTTACAAAAGAAATGAACTAAGCTAATCATACCAAGCCTAGGGTGCTTGTTTAGGTCTGATTTTATAAATAATCAAGATGTGTTAAACTTTAAAGCCAAAGTGTTTGCTCAAAATGCACTTCTTCCACAGTTATACCATTCAAGAAATCACTAGAATATCCATTTGATATAATAAACCCTTTAAAGCATGAAAATGCTAATAATAAATGGTTGGTTTCTAGTTGAACTTTAGGGGCAACGGTTTCTTCAAATTCTAATCCTTCTAGTTGGTTGTATCTTTTGTTCACTAATCTAGCTTTATTCTCTATAACTATTCTAAATCCATTTGACTTATTTTTAAATACCTTTTTTTTTTGTTACTTCAAAAAAAAAAAATTTTGTTCCAACTATAATTTGTTTTGGCCCAAATATTATTTTTGGTTTAGTGATTTAATTCATCTTGCATAGTACATTATTCCTAATGAATTTATTTAATTCAACTTGCATAGTACTAATCCATAATTCATTGCTTAAGGCCTTATCTATATTAGCAGAGGTTCAATTATAGATAAGAATGCAGTATTACCATTTAAAGGCCATGCATTGAGGCGCCAAAATGCTTATAAATAGGGATTGAGTCGAACGATTTTCATACGATCGAAGTGCACATAGCCAAAACTCTATGCATTTTCATCCCTTCGTGATATTTTCCCTACTTTGAAATGTCGTTACGACGACACACCCGAGGAAAGATGCCAGGAAGTGGTCACCCAAACATTTATTTCAAACCTTTGGATACCGAGTGGAGTGACAATACCACCAATTTCAAGGTCTCACCCGTACAAAGAACTCCAAACCCTAAAGGAGCCTAGGCAAAAATCCTTGGCTAACTCAAATGACAGCATCTCATTGCATCCCTCTTTCTCAACACATCGGTGTGTTGTGTGAAGATATTTATGAAGTCAAACAGAAATTAGACTCTTTTGCTGAAAAACTAGACTCCATCATGAGCTCGCTCAATAGCACATAGAGGCCTATGAAAGGTGGGAGAAGGTGGCTCCATGCTTTTATCATAAACCCAATATGGGAGAAGAGATGAGTGGAATGATAGACAAAGACGTAGTTGGCGGGTGGTTACCCATTCCTTAGTATGCAACATTTTCATTATGTATATTTTTTTTTTTAGGATGTTGTTCCAAATATGTATTTCCATTTTGGAGAACATAATGAAGAAATCATGTTTTGGTTTTCAAAATCATGTTGTTTATTCGGGCTTTCTTATAAATTGTAGTGTGGGACCATATGGTTGGTAGAGCAACACGAGTGGGAAGTCCGGTTCGGAGTCTCGATACCATCTAGAGCACTCCAACACCAAGATGGTTGTTTTTATGTGATTATTAAATCCCAAAAGTGATGGATGATGCGGCATGATGCCACATCATTGACGTTGCAGTGCCTAGTATGGTGCCACAATGCTCTGACTATGCTTGACCTTAGTAACTCCAATTGGACAAACATCATTGTGACTACTGACATGCATTGACCACATCAGCGGCCCGCAATGCCTATGGCAGTGTCGTTGTGCCCGATAACGTTGGTCCTCAGTGTGGTTCCTAATTGGATAATCGTCATCATGATTGCTAGTCGTGCCGAAGGATGTGTCGCGATGCGTCATCATGATTGCTAGTCGTGCCAAAGGATGTGTCGCGACGCCTTATTAACACATGTCAGATTCTCCAGCCATGAACTTTACCTTGTTAGTAGATGTGACTTATGCCGCATTTGTTGTGCCTAAGTGCCCCAACATCACCACGATGCCATACTGACTTTGAGCCCTATAGAAGGGGCAGCCCTTCCCGACATTTATAGTTGTCTGAGAGGCGGTGTCTTTTGCTCTCTCTCACTTTCTTTATACTTTCAATATTTGATATGTGTGAGCTTCCTTCCATGTCTCCTTCATTCCTTGCATTCGATTTTCAGAGTCCCACTGCTGATGTCTCCACAAACTCGTAGCCAGACAAATTTTGCAAGGCGTTCATTGGAGTGTTCAAAGATTAGGGATGTCATCAATCTCTACACCGATTAGTTTATGTTTTAAATTTTTGTATTCAGGTAAGAATCATACTAGAAATGATGTAAGTGTAATTATAAATAAGATTTTGAAAAATAATGTTGTAAAAATTAATAATATTGGAGATTGAATTATAACCCTAAAGATTATTATTGATACTAAGATTTTTAATGTTATAAGTGACTATGTTCCTCAAATTGGCTTAAGATATATGTTCAAAAAAAAAAATTGAATGATTTAGAAGAATTACTGCAAATGATACCACTTGAAGAAATAATTTTTATTGAATAAGATTTAAATGAACATGTTGGTGTAGTGGTAGAAAATTTTAGAAATATTCATGATAATTACGGTTTTTGAGTGATTAATGAAGAAGGTAGAGTCATATTAGATTTTGTTTTAGCTTATGATTTTGTAATTGCTAATATTTTATTTAAGAAAAGAGATGCGTATATTATTACTTATAAGAATGGATCTAATAAAATATGAATTGATTATTTTCTTATGAGAAAAAAAGAACGTCTAGAATGTAATGATTATAAGATAATTTCATATAAACATTTACGTACTCAACATCTATTATTAGTTTTGGGTTTTTAGATAAAAGATTGGAAGATAAAAAATATAAGGAAATATTATCTTAGAATTGACAGTGACACTTAAAAGAAATAAAATTATTTTTTTAAGAAAATTTTATGTTCTTAATATTTGTGTTGTTCATGAAGAAACTAATGCTACCTGAGATAAAGTAACCAACATTATTGAACAAGCGACAAACGATATACTTAGAGAATCAAAAGGAAAAAACTTTTATAAATAAAAATAGATTTGTGGTGGAATAATAATGTGCGGGAAAAGATAAAATATAAGAAGTTCAGTTTATAAAAATTGGTTTAAATATAAAAACTTGGAGAATTGAGAAAATAATAAGGTATCCCATGGGGTATCTAAGAGAACAATTTGTGATGCTAAGAATTCTGTTTTTAGTGATGTTTATGATATATTAGATATTAAAAAGTGTGAAAGATATATGTATAAATTAGCGAAACAAAAAAAAAAGAAAAATAAAGATTTAATTAAATAAAGTGTATTAAAGATAAAAATTAAAAGTATTTTTCTTAAATGGAGATATTCAACATAGGTGGTTAAGATATTTTGATAAAATTTTCAATGAAGTTTTTGAAAATACGATCAATTTTGATGATCTTAATATTATTAATAATTATTATTTTATTTTTATCGTCGCATCAGTAAAACAAAAGTTGATGAGGCTTTAAGGAAAATTAAGGGTGAAAATTCCATAGAACCTGATAGTATCCCAGTAGAAGTATGGAAATATTTAGAAGATTTGAGCATTTTTTAGCTTACTAAATTTTTTGATATCATTTTAAAAACTTAAAAATGCCTGAGAAGTGGAGGAAGAGTATTTTGGTTCCCATTTTTAAGGATAAAGGGGATGCACAGAGTGTGCAAATTATTGAGAAACTAAGTTAATGTGTCATGCATTAAAATTAAGGGAGAGAATAATTAAACTTATGACATAATCAATTTGGATTTATGTCAGGAAAGTCTACTATAGATGTTATACATTTACTGATAGATTTGATGGAGAAGTACATATAGAGTAAGGAGGGTGTGCATATGATTTTTGTTGCTTTAAAAAAAGGTTGTGATAAGCTTTCAAGAGAAATTCTTTTGAGAGTTCTAGAAAAGAAAGATGTTGATACGACATATTCAAGCCATTAAAAATATGTATACTAGAGCTATTACTTTTGTTTGAAGAAAAGGAGGATTGACCAAGTATTCTCCTATTTCAGTTGAATTATATCAGGGATCAGTTTTAAGCTTATGTCTTTTTGCTTTAGTTATGGATGCTCTTGCTGAACATTTATAGGAGGATGTATTTTGGTGTATGTTTTTCGTTGATGATATCCTTCTTGTGGGTAAGACTAGAGAAAGACTTCAGAAAAACTTGAATTATGGAGGTCTACTTTAGAGTCTAAAGACCTTCGTTTGAGTATATCTAAAAGTGAATACATGACTTGTAAGTTTGGTAGTAGTAGATCTAGTGGCAACAGTTGTAGCAGTGGTTGATCAAATCATTAAAAGGAAAGAACATTTTAGATATCTCGGGTCTATTGTTCAAAGAGATGGTGATATAGATGTAGATGTCATTAGTAGAATTCAAGTTGGATGGTTGAAGTGGAGGATTGCATCGGGCCTTTTGTGTGATAGAAAAGTACCACTTAGACTTAAAAGAAAATTTTATAAGATGGTAGTGAGACCTACAATACTTTATGGTGCAGAATGTTGGCCTATAAAAGAGAAGCCTAAGACTAAGTTAAGTGTTGTTGAAATGAGAATGATTAGGTAGATGAGTGGCTTTAAACTTAGAGACATAATGCGAGTTGAATATATCCATGAAAAGCTTGGTGTAGCTCTAGTGGCAGACAAGATTATATATGTGTTTTTTGGATGGTTTGATCACATTAAATTTTGACCATCTGATGATCCGGTTAAGAGAGTAGATATTTTAGATTCGACTTAAGTTAAGAAAGGTAGAAATGGATCTAAAAAGACTTGGGCATGTTGTATAAAAAACAATCTTATATTATTAGAATCAAATAAAAATATGACACTCGATAGGACAAAAAGGAGAAAAAGGATTCATTTAGCCATTCCCACTTAGTGAGATAATAGCTAGTTGTTGTTGTAATCATGTCTGCTTGCAGTGCTAACTTGTAGGTAGTTTTCCTAATATTATCAGTTTTTTTTAAAGGATCTATCTTTGAATCAACTTTGCTTCTTTCAACATCTAGATATGCCCTTAGGCTTGATCTTTGAAAATAAAAATCCACCCATTTCAAATTCCATCATTTTATTCCTTGAGTTATAATATTTTGGCTGGTGATTTTGTGCTGCTTTCAACCTGTTTTTGCTTAACCTAATTTCTTAGTAGCTTGAACCAGGAATCCATCCGTTGTGTCATTAATTTCTACCCAACTTAGTGAAATTTTGCTTTTTCTAACATACAATGTTTTATATATTGTCATTTTAATGCTTGATTGATAGTTATTGTTATAAGCAAGTTCTATTAATCTAATATGATGATATAATTTACCTTCAAAATCCAAAACACATAATCTCAACAGCTTCTTCAACACTTGAATAACTCTTCCTAGTTGGATCTGTTTGTAGATGAATTGCTGTATTGATATAACTGCTCATCTCCCTTCAGGATAAAGATCGTTTCCATCAGTATAGCATATTTATTTTCTTATACTCTTGGTTGCAGTTTTGCCTATATTTGTGCTTCGATGTTTGGATTTCATCTTGTCATCAACTGAGTGAGTTAAAGTGTAGAGTTTCTTAAGATAACTCTCTAAAGGATAAAATCTTCTGTTTTTCTTATCTTTAATATTCAACTAATTTTGTTTTAATTAAAAATACTGCTTTCTTATCTTTAATATTCAAATAATTTTGTTTTAATTAAATAGACGGCCGCGTTCTTATGATCCTTACCATTATTGTTTGGAGATTGTTGGCATTGTCTAGTTATTGCTAGTGCTGTAATGAACCAGTGCACGTAATGAACAACTCGAATCGGCTTGATTAATATCACTCATGATTGTTCAAATTAGTAAATAAATAAGTTGAACTCTTTTTTTGAACTTAAAAGTTTAAATGAATCAAATTTGAACATAGTCCAACGCGTTTATTGACTTTCACGAATAAACTTGTATATTGTTAAACAAATAGCTTGTTAAATATTCTATAAACTTATATGATATATTATTTAAATAAAATTTGATTAATTAAAACTTATTTAATTATTTATTTAATAGCAAGATGTTATAATTTAATATCAATATGCATATAAATTTAAAGCAATTTGTTCTTATCTTTTTATTTCAATGACCTCGTTTGTTAGCACTTATTTATTTTATTGCAGGACAACTTACTTGCAACTCATATTATTTAATTTACTTGGTAATACCTAGTTAGATGGCAAACTGCTTATTTATTTAGATTTGTAACATCTTTTATTGATAATTTTGTATAAATGCAAGTGCTCATATCAATTTTTAGTTTAATAGCTTTTAATATTTACTAGCTTCATATGAAAAATTAATTACAAATTGAGTTTTAAATTTTATATGAAAAATTAAGCACTCATTCGAATTTTTTGCTTGTTTAATTAATATTCACAAGTTATGTACAAATCAAATATGATCAAACCAATTATGATTATTTGTGTGAATGCTCGGCTCAAGTTTGAATTGAACATGAACAACTTCTGATTCGAACAAGCCAAGTCCAATCCATGGCAGAGTTTACTCAACACTGCTTGATTACATCGCTAGTCATGGCACATAGCTGCCTGCTTTGGAACTTCGGTTTTATAGTCCTTCAGTTACACTACTGATGTTTACCTTTTTTTCCAGTATGCAGAAAAAGCATTTGTTCGAAAACCCAGAAATGATCATTATCATCCACTCGCCGCACAGCAGATATGGGAGAGTGTTTCTATGAATGACAAGAAAGCAGTTTACCAACATATAGTTGCTTTGAACGCCGATGTGAATGCTGTCTATGAACAAACGTCTCTCAGCAATTCATTAACTCTCGCAAAAGCTTTACTTCTGCAAGATCAAATGAGTCCGATCTTTGATCGAAGTTCTAGCTGTAATGTCGGCGAGTCAGAGCACTGGGTTTCTGCCTTGAATTCGTTCAGCTCGCTGGGTGGAATTGAAAATCAAAGCGAAGCAGATGAGAGCAACGAAGGTTTCTCGCTCCTTCACCTCGCTTGTCAGACTGCGGACATCGGAATGATTGAACTACTGTTGCAATATGGGGCTAATGTGAATGCTGTGGATCTGAAGATGATGTCGCCGCTTCATCATTGCATTCTGAGAGGTCGGCACACCTTCACCAAACTGTTGATTTCGAGGTGATTTTCTAGTTTTTTTGCTCTCTTTTTGAACTTTTGGTGGTCTATTAGTTTCATTGATAAGGTTTTGGAAGATTTACATACATACTACTCGATTCTTTTGAATTTACATTTCTATTGCCTAAACTTCAATTTTTACATACACGCTACCTTCCCTATGCATGACACGGTGTATTTCTCTTATTAAAAGTTTAAATAGTCGTATTTTTGATGTGATATGAAAAATTTGTATCGTATAAATGTAATAATTAAATTATAGGTATTACATATGTAAATACATAAGAATTGGGTGGTATGTAAATGTCATGAAGTTTTGTATACTGTTGATAATTAATTGTAATTCTCTTATGTGATGTTGATCATATCTATGCTTGATATGATCACATGGCTGATGATTCATCATTATGTAGTAATTCTGATATAAAAAAATATATACATGGTGCATTTATATATATACCACACAATTCTTATGCATTTGCATATCAAACACCTAAACATTCATATGTACGTGCATACCACTTAAATCTTTAACATCACATCAAAATTATCATCATCACTTTTTAAAAATGAGATGCACCTTTTTATGCATAAGTTTTTGACACCGAGATGACATAAATGTAAATATTAAACTTTGGGTGTAGATAATGTAAGGTGTATATATATAAATACATAAGAATTGTGTGCACTCAGTTCAAACTAGATCCAAGAGCTTTGAAACCTAATTTGTTTAAAAAAAGAAGGATTTATATACATCCCACTCTATTCCTATCTATCCACATTTCTGACACCAAAACTTCAACTTTTACATATATACCGCTTTACCTATGCATGAAATGGTGTTTTACACTTTTTAAATTTCAAAATAGTGATATTTTTTAATGTGATATAAAGGATTTGATAAATGTAACAATTAATATTTGGGTTTTATATACCCCCTTAAAAAAATTGATCAAGGCATCCTCATACAAATTTTTTTCTGGAAGATTTACATACCATATCACTTTGTTCTTATATATTTACATATTTAATACCTAAGCTTCAAATTTTACATATATATATATACCACCGTACTTATGCATGAAAAGCTTTATTTCACTTTTTAAAAATTAAAATGAAATGATGGTACATTTTATGTGATATGAAAGATTTGTGTAATATAGATGTAAAAGGTAAAGTTTAAGGGTATAAATGTAATAACTAAATTATAAATGCCTCAATTTTCTTCCCTACGGCCGGTTGTTTCTGCTGAGGAGCTAAACCTAATTGATCTCCATCTCTGCCTGCAGGGGAGCTGATCCAAACACCACTGACAGTGTTGGTAAGACCCCTCTACAGTATGCAGTGGAGTCTGGAAACATTGATGATGAGGATGCTCTTGCTCTACTGGAAGATTCAAATAGATAATAATGGCTTCCATCCAATTCCCAGATTTCTCCCTTATATTATCAGAAAAGATTGCTGCCTATGTTGCAAATCAGTCCCAGCTTTAATTTTAATTACAGATTTTCGAGCTCTACCACGGCCCGACGATGAGTCGAATTATCAAAATACCTTGGGAGAAGGTGATTATGGTCTTTTTATCCTTTTTTTTTTATTTTTTATTTGTTGAGGACAGTTTATGTTTGGTTTGCAGCTTTCTGCATTGTGTGAATTGATGCATGTTATCTCTTCCCTATTTTGATTGAGTTGGTTTAATGCCCTGCCTTTGATTGCTAGACTTCTTGTAAAAAAAGTTTTTTGTATATAATTTTGAATTTATTTGCAATGCATTAGTTTGAGGAATTCTACTGAAACAAAATTTTGCTACCTGATTGTTGTGTTCATGGGGGATTTAGATGTATCTCATACAATTCTTGTGTGTCTGTTGCTACAGAACTTATCTATAAATAAAGATGAATTATAAAGATGAATTATATGGATTTTATGTAAATTTCTCTTTTTTTGATTTATTATTATTATTATTATTATTTTATTGGGTTGCCACAATTACATCTCAATTCAATTTGGGGTGAGTCAAGCTAGCTCATGAGTTAGCTTGGGCTTGGTTAAACAAGTGGCTCGTGAGTTGAGCTCGATGAGTTAACACGTTAACCTCGACTCGACTCGCAAGCTCATGAGCTGGCTTATTTGAAAAAGTACTATTATAAAATACATTCAAAATATACTAGACTTTAAGAATCAAAAAATATATATTTAATATTTTTATCAAATTAGTATTATTTATTTATATCATAATTATTAATTTTATTTGTCATTTAATTGTAATACTAATTTAATTAATATTATTTTCTTTTTTAAACATTAAACTAACCAGCTCTCAAACTCGTAGGTTTAAGTTCGAGCTGGAACTTGAGAGCTCAATTAATTAATAAAACTCGAGTTAATGCGGAGAGTTAACTCATCCATCCTCATTCTTTGGGGCTACATCTCATCTTAGGATCATATGTTTCTTTTTTTTAGAATAAAATCAGAGTTTAATAAAATTTGAATGCAATATATTTTTGCATGCAATATATTTTTAATAGAAATATGTGTTGATTTTCTCATTTGAAAGCAATTTTATCTTTTATGTGATTTTTTTTCTTGGTGTTAATATGAAAGTAGAAGAACAGTAAATTGTCACAAAAAAGTAGTAATTCAATTCAATGTAATTAATAATACAAGACTTGCACTTCTTTTTATAGTCAGATAGCAGATGATTGCACTCTAAAATCTCATTTGACAAAGCTTTACATACATTCCACTCAAAGATTTACATCTAGTTAGCAAATGTTATATTTATAACATCCAAAGATTTGCATAGACACCACTACATATATATATATACAGGCACAGACACGCAGGCACGCACACTAGAAGACTTCATACTTGCCATTCAATTCATATATTTTTAGATTGAATGAACAGTATTCCAATTCAATAAAAATCAAATAGAGCAAGTAAAGCATCATTTAAAAATCACATCACATGGGAAAATACTACTTAACCAAGAAAGAAGAGAGATATATGAGACATTTCCATTTAACCCGACCAACCAATAACCATTAGCTCTAACAAAAAAATGAACTAACAATAAGATGGACTATGGAAATACATCTGCTTCTCTATATACCAAAAAAACTCAGTTTATTGCAAAAAAAAAAGTTAGAAAATTAACATTTTAGAAAAAAAATGCTTTCCACCAATGTATTCCCTCATTAATCGTCCTCTATGCATTCCCTCCTAAATGTATGTTTTGGTCGAAATCCACTTGAATAACTAGTTTGTTTGAACACATGATTTAACTTAAAAATTTATCCTAGTTGTGAGCTGTCTTGGCTCAATGAATTTTTATAAGTTGTTTTATGATGCTTAGAAAGTCCACATCGACCGCACTTGTGGACACCTTTGAGCTTCTTGACATTATTTTCTAAGAAATTTTTTGTTCTTTTCTCTTTGTGTCTTCCGTCAGGTATTAAACTTTTAGGCACACCTACACATATGTCATAATCAATCACATCCCACGACTCTTTACCTGGCATGACTGATATATGGCTTTCATAAGCCATTTTATACCGATATGAGAAAATCAAGTATTACTAATAAACTATGTTAAATAAAAAAATAATATTATAGTCTCTTACCGACCTATTAACATAATAACACTCATGAACATATGTGTCATGGAGGATGCTTTTTATATCTGATGAACGCAAAAATGTGAATGCATGGTAAATCGGTAAATTGTCACACTCAACAGCTACATACTTTAGTATATATGTTAACTTCATGTCTCTTATTTCGACTTGCAACCTCTATTGTATATATTGTTGGTTGTCTCACTGTTAGTTGTTCTTTTCTAGTTGTACCCTCTCTCAAATATTTCTCATGCGGTACTAACTCATCTTTCCAATTATTTGATTTCATTTTTTTATGTGCTCTTTTCTCCATAGCATAGCTCATATCATGTCAAACAAATCCACTACAGGCTTACCCCTAGCTTCTCTAATCCACACATTCAATGATTCTATAATATTATTCGTATTATATTAGTTTTTAATTTCAATGAAAAAATCACTTTTGGACTACTTGTATGGCAAACCAATCAAGTAGGAGTACACTTGCGAACATGTAAATTCAAGCTTAATTTATGTGTTAGTTGTTGCCCATATCAAACTCTACACCGTATTAGTGTCGCTATAGTGAAATAATTTTTAATATTTTTCCATAGCAGTCGCATACAAACCCGATGTTCAGCATCTCGAAAACACAATCTTGATTGTTTCTCCAAGGCCCTTCTCCATATCATATATAATTGCAAGAGGATATTACTCAAACCAAATGGATATAACTAATTGTTCTAAAGAAAAGTGCCAAGTTGTCTTTGACTATGTTTACAAATTGCAAATGCCATTATATAGAGCTCATTATTCTCATCCAATGAAATAGCTGATAATAACACACAAAGATACTTCAACTTTAAATGACATGCATCAAGCCCAATTAAATTTCTGCACTTTGCTAGAAATCTATCAATGCAAACCTTGAAACTCACATAAAATCTTTTAAAAGTTGATTCTTCCTTACTGGAAACATATGTAATATGTGATCCGGGATTTCTATTTATAAGAGGTATCTTCTACAGTTCAAAAAATAATCTCTCGTGTTTGCTTTCTTGACATCCACAACTTCATGTAAGGTAATGATAACCTATATAAGCTTTTGAAAGAGTTGTTAATCTATTTTGGAGGTATCTCAGAATTTCTCCTCACTATTTCTCCAATTTATTCAGCTACCCAAGATGATGTTATCTGTCTATTTCCTTCTCATTTACACAAGGACACAAATGTTTTAGTTCAAATTTTCTAACCTCAAATGATTTTCCATTAGTAATAGTGTAGCTCTAGCTCTCCAATGACACCCTAGATGCACACAAACAACAGAGACACGAGATATGCTGTTAGCCTGGATCTTTATCCCATAATTATTTTTTATTGCATTAGATCAAATTGCTTGTTTGAAACTTTGTGAATCACAAAAACATACACCCACTTTAACTCACGTTTGACAAATCATTTTTATCAATGTTCTCATGAAATGTAGAGTTGGATTTTGGAAGGCTACTGCCCATTGTGTTAATAATGACACCCACCTTTTTGACTTATAGAAACACAATATGTTCTCTATTATGTTGGGTAATTACCGCCACCTTCACTCTACTACATTCATTTAATTGAGCAATCATTTCACTAGTTATATATATATATATATATATATATATATATATATATATATATATATATATATATATATATATATATATATATATATATATATATATATANACATTTATGATAATTTAGCTCATATCCATGTTCTCTAAGCCACGAACAAATTTCTTCAATATTTTCTTTATTCGCCAATAAGCTCAAATTATATTTTTGCATCTTTATCGCTTTTTGTTTGCCACCTTCATATTTTCTTCTAGATTGATTCTTAATGTACATCAAGTACCCTCCATATTTGAATATGATATTAAAAACTTATTTTGAACCTTCATTGCATTCATTTCTAATATTGGATTGCACAAGTTCTACATAAAAAAAAATGTTAACTTGAGCAAATGTATTCATAGGTAAAAAAGATAACCTGAGGAACAAAGATGTAAATAGATGACAAAATAAATCTGCATGGTATGACAAGAGAAATATAATTGGAGATATAATCTGTTCCAATAATGAAATTGTATTTTAAAATACATCAATGTGAACCAATTTTCATTTAACTAGCTACCATAGAGCAAGTTGCAAACATTGCCGATTACAATACAATTAAATGATAAAATGAAAATAATCAACTATTTGATGGATATGTCTTTTTTAATGATATGCTCATTCAAACTTTATGAGATAATATTCAATCTCAAAACATTAATGAAAAGCTTCATTGATAATTCTTTGACCAAAGCAATGTAATGAAACCACTAATTGAATTTAGCAAATCAAATTGATCATATATGCTAAACTACATCCACCACAACTACAGATTCATCAACCACACGATTAAACAAAAAAATTTATATTATGTCTAGGAAAAAAGAGAAATCAACATGCAAACAAGAAGAGAAGAAATCATAGATTTTGAAACCAAGATCAAAAACCTAAAGCCATAAGGAAAATGCAATAGAAGATCATAACCATATTGATTTTGAAATAAAATAGTTTGACATGGATTTAAAGCCCATTGATTCTAATTGTAAAGCTTAAAGAAGCATAAATGAAATCACACATAATCAATCTAGTGCTTTCACCTTTATATTTCTTTCAATTGGCATTCATATCTATTTCTCATTTACCTTAATATTTATGTTTCTATATATATTTTCTGTCATCAAGCCATGACCTTGATCGGTAACACATTCCCGCATCAAGCTCATTTTTGTTCAACATAGAAAATATATAAACCATACAATCATATATAATCATACATGTCTAAAGACAAGATGGAATATTTAGACAACCTTATGCTTAACATAAAAGTATAAGCCAACCTTAATTACCCATTTCTACATCAAGCAGATAACAATAATGCAAATGACTACCTTATGATTTGACGTGCTAGTAAATCTCGATAAATACTGATTAACTGTTTGACCGTTTTAAAAAGATTTAACAAGATTTATGAGAGTAAACATAAAAAATAAATATTAAATAAAAAAAATACAAAAGAGTTTCTCAAAGTACATAAAAAAGATATTGACATTAATTAATAATTTAAAACTTTTAATTACATGTTAAATAATAATTTAATATTAACCAATGATATAAATTAAGAGTGCTTAACATTTTATTAAATAATTTAAAACTTTATTCATTACTTAATCATTAAATAATTACATATAAATTTAAGTAATTGTAATTAATTTAATAATATATAAATTAATTATTAATTATTAATCAATTATTTATTCATCACTTCCCCTCAAACGGTTTCGCCCAAACTTTCCCATGTCCGCCTAAACTCTCGCTCATCTCCCTACCCCTCCTGGTTTTGCTCAATACCATCGCCTTCATGTACAGTAGCCATTAGAGCTACCTGGGAAGGCAACGGCGGGATCGCGGCTTCCCATTTTGCTCATCCTAACCATTGTGGAAGGTAAGCCTCTTCGCTCGTCCCGGATTTACTAAATCCTCCGATTCACGGGATTTACTCAATCCCGGATTTTAGGCGAATCGGCGTCATTTTAGTATTTGCCAAATCTCAGGATTTACGGAGATGCATTTTGCTGTTTGCCCGGATTTCGCCTAAATCCTGCTTAAAACCGGCTACCAAACAGCCCCTTAATCTTTATCATTTTTGAATGAAGTCGTCTTGTTTTAGTGTTTGAAATGATGTAATATTTCGGTAATTGTGGGAGTAATGTGACGCAGTTCTTGGGAGTTTGAAGTTTTTAGCGTCTATGACGATGAAAAATGTTTTTCTTGTGGATGTTTTATCTTCATGTTGGGTTTGTGACGCTTCTGATAATTTGTTTTGGTTCACTCATGCAGAATATCGGCGTTGTGGACATGGATTTTGTTTCTGATGCTTTGAAAAAACCTAAAAGGACTAAGAAAAGTTCTACGGGTAGTGATTCAGTTGAGCCTTCGGCAAGGGAAGATGATTTAACGGAAGTGATCGACATTTCATCAGCAGACCCAAGAATGCGGCCATGGAAACCAACGAGTTCGTCAAATTCTCTTGAAAAAGGTTGTGCAATCTCTGCTCAGAAAAGAGTAGGAAATGAGAATGGAAGGAATGAAGTTTTACTTTATCCAGATGTGGGAAGCCCCTTCCCCTTTCAACGAAGTGATAAGAGGTTCAGAGGGAAAGAAGTTGAGAGCAAGGGCAACCATAGGCAGAACTTTCCTGTTCCGAGGTCATCTTCATCCAATCGATCAATAATGAGGATGCCTGATGAGATCTCAAGTTCTTCAAATAAGAATAAAGAATTTTATTCTTGCTTTGATTCTGGTTTGAACTCCAGAATGAAACAGAATGAGACTTTTTGTTTCAGTGATCTGCAAGGATTCTCATCCAATGAATTAAACCCTAACCCTTCACATTCTGATAATATGAAAGGGAAACAGATTTTGAAGGGTGATTCTCCAAATGATATGCTTCATGGCGAACCTACCATTCGATCCAACAGGTTGGTGCAAAACTCGCTGTTTAGTCTAACTGATAATGGATTTTAAAAAAATGGTGTGATTGTAACTGTGATATTGATGTTGATTTTTGATGCTTTAAATTCCTTAGCTGATGCTGTTTTTATTTTTTAAATGTGAACTTCATGATTTATAACAGTTGCTGCACATTATTGTCAACTGATTGCTATTTATTCTTCCCATTGATTAAAAGGTTTACATATTTATTCATAACTTGTACGCTTTATTTTCAGTTCTTTCAAAAGAGTAGAAGACATTCTTTCAAATTGACATCTTACCAGTACTTTATAGGTTTTGGCTATTCTAATTAGAGGATCAAAACCTTCGCTGTTCTTGATTTGATAAGGCTGGCTTGGATTATCTCTTAGATTTTGTTGTATATAACATGGACAATTACATATGGGTACGGATGTAAAAAATTGACCTGTCATGCCAGTTCATCACAAGCTTAGAATTGAAAATTCTGAGTTATGGCGGAGCTGAGTAATTTTTGGGTGGTTTTCGAGTTACTTACGAACCTGAAATTGACCCAAAATTGACATGCTATCCTGAAGTTGACCAGTCAACCCGAAATTGACTCAAGATTGACTTAAAATTGACTCAAATTTTACTTGAATTTTACCCAAATAGATGTTATGCCTTATGTAAAATGGGTTGTATGTGTTGGGTTTGGGTTAACATGCTTAAGGAGGTTCGAGTTTAGGTTGGACCTTCTTATCCGTTTATTAATTGGATTGGTTTCAGGTCAAGCAGTTTCAAGTTGGTTAATTTTGAGTCAGAGCAAAATTTGACTCGTGAACTTGATTTGCCTCCCTATGTATTGGTTTGCTGCATTTAAATTTTTTATTTGCACTCGATTTAGTTCAGTTTGTTTCGGTTGAAATTCTGACATGGTCCTTAACCGAGCGAAGTCAAAGATTTCAACATAATTCAATTACTAACCATGTATGAACCCAGTTTTAACCATGAGCGTGGCTTGTGTGAATTGACTGGTTGTCTTGATTTGGTTTTGCTGAGATTATGGATTTTCGGGATCAATCTAATGAGGGGAGTTGGCTAATTCCTATAAAATCCAGCTAGCTTTGCTGGTGGAATGAAACTCACATGGGAGCTCTATTTGTAGACATAGCTAACAGTGGTTCTATCGCATAAAAGATTTAGTTGGGAGCCAGTGGCAGAATTAGAGTTTCAAGAGAGAGGGGGCGAAATAAAAAATTAATTTAATTAAAATAAAATTAAAATTTTTATTTTTATAAATAAATAAGATAAAATAAATAATAGCTAAGAATAAATTATAACATAAAATGTCACTTTTAATATAATCGTTATGAATACACATCTTAAATTGTGTTTGACATGTCTTCAGTATATCGAAAATATCAATAAGAGATTCCACATCAAAATTCATTACAATATCGTTTTCAATATATGCTAGTAGTGAACCTGCAAGAAGATTATGTTTCATTTAATTTCACAACATTGCCACAACAATCTTCATGATTAAAGAATACATGATCAATTATTATTATTGAAATTGATTGTAGGTTTTGAGAATTGAGCAAGATAATTTTAATGATAGAAAAGTGGTATAAATACATGTTATGAATTCTAAAATAGGAAAAACATAACATCCATATCTCCAAGATTACAATTAATTAATTCCTAATAATTACCAAAAAATATAAGAAAAGACATAAAATAGGAAATACATAAAATCAGAAATAAACTGAAATGAAATAAGTCAATTATAAAAACTTTTTACATAAAATAGGAAATAATTAGAAAGGAAATAAATCAATACAAATAAATTCTAACACTCCCCTTAAGTTGAAGCATCAATGTCAATCATGTTCAATTTGAATTTGAATTCATTAAACAACGTCGAGGAAGATTCTTTGTAAAAATATCGGCCAATTGGTCATTGGATGATACAAACATAACACAAATCTCCTCAGAATCAAGTTTCTCCTTGATAAAGTGATAGTCAATCGCCACATTCTTGGTATGATCATGTTGGTCCGAATTATGAGGAATCTTAATGGCGGCTTTATTGTCACTAAAAAGATGTAAAGGAACGGTGATCGACATATTTAACTCGCGGAGCATGATGCTCAACCAATGGGCTTCACACATTCTCAAGTACACAGTTTGAAACTCGATTTCAACACTGTTACAATCAACTACAAACTGTTTTTTACTTTTCCAAGTGAGAAGGCTTTCCCACACGAAAGAACAATAGCTTAAGGCAGATTGTCGATTATGAACGAAATCGACCCAATCAACATCCGTATAAACTATAACAGAGTGAGATGTGTGACGAGAGAATAACAAACCTGCCTGGTGTGCTTACCCATGATGCGTTGGTAGTGTGTTTTGTTCATTGGAACGATATCTAAAACCTCCACCAATCTCTCATTGGGGTCCATTGAGACAACCACTGGCTTGCAAAGAAATATATTAGTCACAGCCAACCAATCTATCACATATTTGCGTTAGAAAATGCTAGTGCCCTAAGAGGACTGAGCTACTCCTATGCCTAAGAAATAGCGGAGAGAACCCAAGTTTTTATCTCAAAAGACGCGACAAGGATGCCTTTGAGAGATGCTAAGGGCAACAATTCATTACTTGTGAGCATGATGTCGTTGACGTAGATGATGAGGATGGCAATACAATTACCAGATGAATGACGAAAAAATTATTTATGATTAGATTGGGCATGAGAGAAACCGTGATCCACTATAACTTGTGTAAACATGCCGAACTATGCCCGTGGGGATTGTTTCAGTTCATAAATAAACTTTAGCAGTTGATGCACTTGTTCATAGGAAGAAGTAGAGTCAAATCCGCACGAGAGAGACATATCCACTATAACTTATTTGATTGTAACCACCTATTTGCTTCTAGTAATAATATTTGCTTTTTCTAATATGATTTGGGTGAACTTCGATATCATTTGGTATCAGAGTCCGATTAAGGCTAGTCATATTCCAGGGTTTCTAGCGTCCACTAATACCCAACCCTATTGTCACTTAAAATTTCTCTCACCCTACATTACCCCACATTCCACCCACCCTCACTCAAAATCTAGCCATGCCTTTAAGGAAATAATCGTCGAAAGCTTGATTATGGAGAAATGACACGACGTCATGTATGAGAAATTTACAAAGAGGTGCTTAGGGAATTTTAAAGTATGAATATATATATGAGAAAACCACAACGGTGACTTGTTAGATCGAAGAAATGGAGTGAACCTTTTCCTTCATGTGGATTCCAGGGATGAATAACCTCTACCTAGAAGATGTGACTTGACATATCTGAGAAGTCAGAATTTTGAAGTAAATGTGGATTTGTCTTATTTCGACGAACACATGGATCTACACAAATTCGTAGAGTGGCTCTGGACCTTGGAATGTCTTTGAGTTTTAGGATGTCCCACCAGATGAAATAGTGAAATTAGCTCTCAACAAGCTAAAGAAGAGTGCGCTATTTTAGTGGCAAAATCAGAAGTACTTATGCCGGGGAGAAGTAAATGATAAAATTTTAACCTGGTCCAAGATGAAAAGGGAGATGCAGTGCCAATTTTCTACCCGCTCATTACAGACCAGTTGTTCAGACATCAGCTTTAAAGACAGGGAGACCACATTGTCAGGCGACCTCCATATCTTACTGGCAGGTTTCAACCCCAATATATTATAGCCAAAGCTACCCAATGGAACATCCAAGCTGACCTCACCTAAGGAGACAAGTACAGAGTGGAGAACAAAGGACTCTGATTTGCATTCCCAAATCAATCCTAGCTAGGAAGTGTATCAAGTGTCATAGATTTGAGCATATTGAAGCAGATTTGCACAATTACGGGGATGATGTATTTCACTGAGTAGGGAGCTGGTGAAGAAATGAGTAATGACACAGTAGACGCTGAAGAAGATGAAGAAACAAATGGAGAGTACTAGCTTCCAACTGATGAGGTAGAAATAAACATAGTTCTACTTAAGCCTATGAGAGAGACTCCAACCGAATTAACAGTGATTGTATAAGACAGTTTTGAGTTCAAGGAACCCACATTAAAAGCATGACAACCCTTGATAAGAGAAATTCAGATTTTTCAGATTTATAGACTCTTTCCTGAGTTGCTCCTATCGAGGGAGGCCCATCTTGTCATGAATGAGGCCATTTTGTGTCACACGTGAAAGATTATAAGAAGTTATTTAGATTTGGATTCTGTTCAATAGTGTACCAACCATCAAATGTTCAGATAGGAGGGATGAACCACAACTTTGAAATTTGTCTTTGGTGCTTTATGGGGAAAAAAATTCTCCAATTCTCCTTTCAACGAAGAAGGATAAGAGACCTCTTCTGGGTGTCTATATTTCAGTGTGGTCTAGCTTGCCATAAATTTTGTCCCATGATTGATTCCTCCATACATACAGGTTTATCATATACACTCGGATGAGTACGAAGAGCAGAAGAAGCCAATTTCAGATTTGATGGCTTGACTTGGTTCGCGAGGATATCTATCCACATATAATTTTATTTATGATTGTGCCAAAACATGATGGATATCTATTCTATCAAGATATGCTTTTGAATGCTAACGCTAACATGATTGACTTACTGAGAGATTACAACGTTTTTGTCACCTTCAACATGACCGACTTGACACCATACAATGAGGAGACAAAAGCTTCGAAGGATGAGGTCAAAGCTTCATAAATTCTGGTAGATTAATGCATGAGTTGACCTTCCTAAATTCCCATGAAACTGTAGCTACTACAATACCGCGGGCATGACTATCGTGGGAGAAGGGACTAAATAATTCCGTTTTCCATTTTTATGCTTTCTTTCCTATTATTCTTCATTCCTTTTTTGTCATTTCCTATATATATGCTGTATTAGGAATTGCAAGTCAGTTTTTTTTTTGTATTTTGTATTGAGGCAGCCGCCAGCCTTTCTTCTCCCTTTGAGTGTTGTATCCTAGGGTTCCAAGTGGGTCTTTGCCTGTATGTTGGTTTCCAGGTGGTGATTATCTTCCCTACCCCTTACCACACCCCTCACGCCTTGCTACCACGCCTTCGTCCTTGCTGCAACTGCTTCAACAGCAGTCTCGTTGCTGTCTTCCTGCAGTTCCTTGCCATCTAGTCATCCTTCTCGTTGCCGCAGCCTTGGGTCAACCGTCATTTGGCTGTCCAGCAGTCACACACTTTTACCACCGCTGCCACCATCATTCCAACTTGCTCCCTAAAATGGCTGTCCGGGCTCTGCTGTTCCAACCACCAGACCAGCTGTTTCTCCTCATTCCAGCTTGCTGCCATTGTTGCAATGCCTACCCCTTGCTGTTTTACTGCTGTCCAACCTCCCCAAACAGCCAAATGCTGCTATTTGCGCTGCCACCCCTTGCTGCCCGCTGTTCTGGCCACCCATAATTGCTGCTGTTCCTCATCCATGGCCGTAATCTCCTTCCTTTCCTTGTCTCTATCTCACCAGACTCTCTACTATCATCCGGCCTAGCATGACTTTACATGTGGTATGTGTTATATTTTCTTTTTCATGTGTGTTTGATTGTAATCACCTATTTGCTTCCAGTAATAATATTTATTTTTCCTAATATGGTTTGGGTTAACTTCAGTATCAGTTACGTTTAACAAACATCAGGTTTAGTTTTGACATATCTTAAGGGCAATTTTGATGTTGATTGTGACCTCGATGATTATGACCTTCGATGGTGGCTACACAATCTATGGGAAAACCCCAAACAAATGCTAGGATGTGACAATTTTCTTCCTACACTAACATCATGGGTCATTGTCATGGATCATTAAAGGTACCGATGAGATTACCGCTAATGATTTATAGACATTGTGGCTTGAGCTTAGGTGGATAATGTTGTAACAACAATGATGAGGGAATGGAGGTGTCATTTATAACTTCAGGATGAAGTGGTATAAAATTAGGGGTGACATAATCTCAGGTCGGATATGGTTCTCTGGTTCTCACTATCATTGGCTTCCTGGAGCACTTTGAAGTTCTGAAAGAAATCCTATTAGGTCTCCTTGATGAGTCATGGTCTAGGCTGGCTGTATGATCCATGTTCATCCCTGGAAGGTCCTTCTGTGCATCAAGCTAATGAGGGGTTGAACTCCATTTTTGTAGGATGGGCAAAATTATATGCCATTATCTAATAAATTAAGTAGCTGAAACCTTGAAACTACTGCATAATCTTGGGAAAAAGGTGAGAAGAACCATGGTCTATGATTGAATAAAGTTGTTTCCTTAAAACTATAGATTCAAGCCACATTTTGATGTCGGTGACTATTGAAAAATAAGAAATTTTGTGAGAATTAATGGTGAATTTTAATTTCTGTTGCTTTGTTATATATATATATATATATATATATATATATATATATATATATATATATATATATATATATATATATATATATATATATATATATATATNTATATATATATATATATATATAATACAAATAACTTATTTAGATAATCATATTAATTTAAAAAGACAAATATTAGTAGATAATGATGAAAAAATTTAGGATAATAATAGACACGTTTCTAATTTGGATTTATTTATTTATTTTTTATTTTTAACGAGGATAGGGTAAAACCATAAATTGAGGGTGGGCAAACACCTAAAAGTTTATATTTTTATAAAAGAATAAAAGTTTTGAGGTAACACGGGTCCGCCCATGAAACTAGGATAATGACAATAAGGAGCATTAGCTTGTCGACAGAGAAGCTGCTAAAATGAAGGATTGCTGTTAGTGTTCTTATGCTTTATGGGCTGTGCTTTGTCTCCTTAGTTCAGTTGATCCTATCTCAGCGGGAACATTAACAACAATATCAAAACTATATTTTCATAAAAGAACCAAAATTTTGAGGTAACATGGGTCTGCTATGAAACTAGGATAATGACAATACTGAGCATTAGCTTGTCGACATAGAAGCTACTAAAATAAAGGAATGCTGTTGGTTTCTTATGCTTTATGGGTTGTGCCTTGTCTCCTTGGTTGAGTTGATCCTATCTCAACGGGGACATTAACGACAATGTCAAAATTGTTGAGAACCACTATTTCAGATGCTGTTCTCTCTTTATAAATACTACATAGTCTTACCCCTAGACATTGTTTGATTGATTTATTTTCACTTGTTATAGATATTGCTAAGCTGTTTGTCTGATTTAAATTCTTAGCGACATGTTTTTTTTTCGTGTTATTTGTAAAGGGAAATTTATTTAAGCATATTTGACTCACCTTTGAATGTGTTAACCTCTAGGCACGAAATCAATTCAGTTCTACATCCTTACAGGGCTGCTTCATTATTTGAGAAAGATTTGGTGATCATCACAAAAGAGCAAGATTCTTTTGAATCCTACCAAAATTTGTTTTGGCGGAAAGCTCAAGATTTAAAATTAAATAAGAACCAATTATCACTTCCATGTCCCAGAAATGATGTAAAAAACCATTCCTCTTCTTACTTGTCTGATTGGAGACATGGATCTCTTATTGAAGAGAAAGATCATGATCAAGCATTTTCTGACCCAGTGGGAAGCAGAAGGAATCACAGTTGGAAAAAATATGTAAAGGGAGAAAAGAAATGCAATTCATTACTCTCCAATTCTGATGAAACTTCAGCCTCAATTTTAAATCAACCATCAATTTCCCAATTACATTCTGGAACTTCAAATTTGAAACTAGAAAAGAGCGATAAAAATAGATTTCATGGTACTATAATAGATTTTCCAGTTACAAGTTGCGGCAATTCTCATGGACGACTGAGCATTTCTGATAATTTCAGTGCTAATCAAATTGAATCTGATGAAACTTTTGCCCGTAAACTTCAAGAGCAGTTTTATCGTGAAACTATGGGGTTTATAAACATGGAGAAGGTAGTGACAACATTTTAAGAAATTTTTTTAAGTTATCTCGAGGTAGGAATTCCTTTAATTTTTTTATTAAGAACATGAGTACCTTAATTTCTGTTTGTACCATATTTTTTGCCTACTTTTGTTACCTCTGTTGAGATGGTAATTGACACATTTTTAATTATCCCGGTCTTCTGTCTTCTACTAGGTAGATGAAACAATTGCATGGTCATTGCAACAGGATGAGGATGCTAAAGCTGCTGCTATGCCTTGGAAGGATCATTCTAATTCTGTAAGTTGGTCATTTTTATCTCTGGGCATTTACATACATAGCACACAGTTCTTTTGTATTTACATATCTCACACCTAAACTTTCATATTTGCACACATAGCACTCAAATCTTTAATATCACATGAAAAATAGCACTATTACCACTTTTTAGAAGTGAAATACACATTTCAATGCATAGTTTTAAAGCACCAAAGTGCAAGTATTTAAATATGAAATTTTAGGTGAGATATATAAACACATAAGAATTCTGTAGCAGGTATGTAAAATTCCCTTGTTCCATTGGCTGCTATCTCAAACACCTTCACATGTTCACTGTTATCATCCGTTCATTTTAATATAAATATGAATTGTTTTTTTGTTGATAAATGTTTTGTCCATCATATGATAAGTTGACAATTAATCATTGTAATCTGTATTTCAGAAAAAAATTCTACTCAATTCGATGATTAATTTCTATTAATGGCTTCTCATCCTTAACATGAGTCACCAAATGTGAGAAAAGCTTTTCAATTCTTTCTCTTTTGTACTATTTTGAAATAAATAGTTGCGCTTCTGTGAAGTCACTGCATATATCAACCTCTCTCCGAACCTAGCCCCATGCGCTACTGACTGCATGGTGAAATCAATGAAAATAATGCGTTTTTATTTCGATATTTCCCCTTATTACCCGTTTATTTCTCTTATAAACCTTCTTTTAATTCTGTTTCTCATTTGTTGTTTTCCTCTCACGGTGGAAAATGTTTCTATCATCTTCTTCTTTTCACTTTTTTTACTCTCAATTGGAGGGTAAAATTGTTGGAGTTTTTTTCCTTCACAAAACAAATTAATTTTCAATTCCTCTTTCTTAACTGTGCACTTTACTTGCTGGGATAAAACCATCTGAAATCAGGGTCATTTGAAAAAAACTTTCAATTAATCCCAGTCCACTCACAGGCAACTCAGGACGTTATGAAATGATGATGTTACTTGATAGATATCTGTTGAAAGTCATTAATTTCCATTATTTAATATATAGGTCCTATAATTAGTTATAATTATTTTGATATTTTTGTACTATAAGTTGATTGTGTGTTATTGTCGTAGATTCCCTGTTTTTTTCAATTGTTAGTATTCATTAGATTCGGCACATCTTAATTTATTATTGTCGTACTCAGAATGAATTTCATGTCTCATAGTGAATGTGTTATATGATATGACATGAGTTTTTTGTAAATTAAAATTCAATAGTATTTTTTTGTGTTTTTCAATATCTCAGGTTTTCTCGTTTATGAACGTTGAATTTGATTTGGCTGCGGCAATATATATTTTTTGACTGGCACAAAAAAAATGATGATTGTTTTATGATATATCTTGAAGTTTGAGCCAAATTTATCTCATTTACTTGATAGTATAGTTATGAGCCTTGTTACTTACATTTTGGTCTTGTATCACGATGTTAGGTGTCAAATTGTCATGACCAAGTTGTTTTACCGAGTATGGCTTTATATGACATGAGAACTATGACACATGGCATATTGGCATGTTTTGTTTCACTCATTTAGTTTGGACCAAATTAGGCTCACAATGGTGTGGATGACTCAATCAGACTCAATTTTCATTAATGCTCATCCTCACATGCTCAAACTATGACCAAGTGAGTGGAGAATTGGTGGGAGTTTAGTCTGACTCTAAGTTGTGTTCATCTGCTACACCTTTGTTTGACCTGGGGCGTCAATTGGAGTGTGACAATTTCTCCTTAGAACATAAACAACCATATATTGCATTTATTCCTATCTTGAGTTTGCACGCTTAAATTGGATTTAGCTTTGGCAATGCCTTTTATTTCTGGCACGTGTACAAAGAAAATGAGATTATAGTTTGCCTATTAAAAGCATAGATGTGCCATTTAGACCATTCAGAGCAACCGCCTCAAGCTTTAAATAATTTTTCCTTCTTATATATTGAATTTTGGGCAAAAGGAACCTCATCTAGTTATAGATGGGATAGTGACGAGTCCTCCTGACATTTTATGATCCTGTATCGATTTCTCTAACCCAATTTCTTGTGGAGCAGGTGTCGGCTGTTTTATTTTTCATCTTTAAAATCTTTTATTTAATTTAACTTTATAACTTCAAATAACTTTATGATTTGAAAAATTGTAATAATTTGTGATTTTAAAAAAAATAATTGAAATATGAATATACCCCTTTTTGTTTTAAAAAGTAACATTTTAATTTAAAATAGATGAAACCAAACGGGTCTCACATTTTAAATAGTTTAGACGAGTGAATACGATACTACAAATAAAACACTTATCCCGAAGGACAAATATCACTTGTAATAAGGGTTCAATCACCTAGACTAAAGAATTTATGACATCAGTTCGGTCTGCGAAATTGTCTTATCTGCCGACAAGTTCCCTTACCTAATACGAGGATTAGATAAGGTTTATTTTATCTGGGTTCCTGGTTCCCTATAGAGGCAAGCCTCTATAGTTAATTATATCTTAAATAACTGAGAGTCATTTAAGAAAACTCTCGATTAAGATCAGATGGTTTTGTTTTCAAGATTTCAAAGTTTAGGTTTTCACGATTGGACATGGGAAAATCAAATAGGAATGGCTCAAAATAGGAACAATTATTTAAAGAATCCAAATGGAAGAAAAGTAGGGGATATCATAGATCTAGAGAAAACCTCAGTGATGTCCCAACTATCCTATTATTTGGTTTTATGTCTTTTGAAATGATTTAATTTGATATTTCGATCCTGAATGCAGATATATTTAAGATTTAGGATTTATGTTTGCACAATGTCGGACTGTGCAAATAGCCTAAAAAAGATAGGAGGATTTACACCGTACCGAACGGTAACCTCAGAATCCTAAAACGTTAGGACTTATAGTTGTACAACAAAATTGTACAAAAAGCCTAAAGAGTGATCATATGGGTTGTTATTTAAACTAAAGAAAGTGATAGGTGATGTGAATGTATTCATGTGATGTGAAGATGTTTCGTTGCTGCAGATCCACCTGAAAGTTGTTCCTCGTCGCGCTACCCATGTTATTCGCTCCAAACTTTTCGTAGTAGCACCTCCTGGTTTAGTTTTAATTTTAAACATGCTCCTAACCACTAGGTATCAAAGTAACTAAGCATGCAATGTGAAAGAAAAGTAACAATGCACTGTATAGTAAAGAGAAAAGACAATATAACATGCTGAAAGAAGAGCATAACGTGCTAGAGAAGCAGTATAACAGGCTATGAAAACAATATAACATGCTTTAAAATAAAATGCTGTAATGTAAATTAAACCTGTACATCTGAGAGGTTCATTGCTCCTTTAAATTTAGCTATTACGTGTTGTGTAAAAGAGGGAAGTATGTCCTGAAAAAGACTTAATAAAAAAAGGTAAATTGCAGGGAAAAGATAAACAAATAAAATGAAATATCATACCACATATAAAAGATAGAATGTGAAATTTATATGTGATATTGAAATGTCCCCAATTGCCAGGAGGATTTGAATGTTGGACAAACTCAAATCCCGGAGCATTGAGTTTCAGTTTTGGTCAAGTTAAGGTAAGAATTTCATTATTTGATTTAATTAAATCAGTCATGAGTCACAATCTAGTGTACCCTCGTGCCTAGTGTCTTACTTATCTTCTAAACTGAGGTTAGATGTTTGGATTTCTTAGGGTCATTTGAAAATTAGGATGATAAACTATCTCTCAAGGTTGTGCTCTTAAGATCTAGGATGTCTGCACTTTAGTTTAAACTTAAAGTGTCCTAAAGCGTCTAATCTTAATTAAGTGCTTTTCCACTAACCCTCAAACATCTATAGATCCAGCTTAGCTCGCTACCAGACTCCTAAAACCTAGGGGTAAACTCATAGTTTTGGCAAAGGAGTTGTGAAGTGTGATTCAAATATAATCAGGACAATTGGATGTAGGTTTATTTAAAACTTAGGGGCTTAAGTACAAGTCTACTAATCTTTCAATCCATATTCCTAAATGTTATCTAAATTCCCACCTTCTTCCAACCCCCAACTATTCTTCGAATTTACAATTTTATCTTTCATATGCAAAAAGAAGGAACGGTAGATGGTTCACTACTTTATCCACCCTTTAGATTTTATCACCTCGAAGATTTAAATCTTATTTTTAAATTTTCTCTCCCTTTTCTCTTTCCCTCATATTTCCCTTAAAACCGCGAATCATTTCTGAATATAATTAAATCGGAAATTCTCATTTTTAGCTTGACCGTTAAAAAAAAATTAAAATAAAATAAAATAAACGAAAATGAGACCGATCCATTTTTAAAACCAAGTTAAATCAATAAAACTCATGAATGTATTGGTCTAAAACATTTAAATTCGTTAAAAGGAAAATGATCGGATCAATCCCGAAAATGATATCCTTTCCAAATGTCAATCTTGCGCATTTCCAAACCCCTCATGAATTTAATTTATATCAAGTTTATAATTTCTTGAAACAAAGTTTCAAGAACTTGTCATATGTCACAGAGCAAAAGAGAATAATCCATAGGGAATGAATTTCCAAATTTCCAAAAGCTATATCAATACCAATTTCATTCAACTCCATTTTTAAACAAAAGCTCTTTTCTTTTTATCATTTTTCTTTTAAATATGAAATTATCCATAGAAGTATCCAAGGTAATAGAGAGAAACAACCACTAGCTCAATCCATTCCACCAAGAAATCATAAGTTAAAGCTTACGGGTAAGGCTCACAAAAGGAACATAATCCACAAAACCAGCCATCAAATAGCCACCAAACAACATCTATATGGGCCCAATCACCAGCTACCTGAGTGCAAACATTAATTGTAACACCCAAACAGCTAGCTACATCAATTAATGACACTTTTAAGCTTCTAAACTGCTCCAAACAACAATTCTGAACCTCCTACAGCCAACAACAACTTCCTACAATTTTGCTATAACAAACTTAACAGTTTAAAAGCTCCCAAACAAGCTTACGGGCCGAGCCAGGAAAAGGGGCAACCCTAGACCAATACAAAGGCAAACCAAGCTCAAGAAACATTCCAAAACCTCAACCAATATAAATTATCAAAGGAAGCCCGAAACAAGCCCAGAAAAAGGGCAACCTAAGCCCAAGAAATGATCAAACAGTAAAAAATTTCAGCCAACATAAATCACCAAAAAGGGACCAAAACAAGTTCAACATAAGGGACAAACCGAGCCCAGCACATGGGCAAGTCAAGCCCAAGGAATGTTCCAAAACAACAAGAGATTTCAACCAACATAAGTCACTAAAAAGAAACCCAGACCGAGCCAAAGAAAGAGAGAAACCGAGCCCAGCGCAAGGGGGGGGGGAGGGCAAACCAAAAAAATATCTCCAGCATAAACTGGATTTCAAAAAAAAGCTCAAATCAAGCCCACCAAATGGACTAAAACAGGGTCATAAAAATCAGATTTCATAAAACCACAACCAAGCCCAAGAAAAGGGCAAATCGAATCCAATACATGGGGCAAAATAAGAAGCATGAAATGAGCTCCAAACATACATTTTTACCTCATAAAACAATTTCGAACATATATTTCAGCAAAAAGGGGTAGCAATGAGAGCACGAAATGAGTCCCCAAATACATTTTTCAGCTCATAAACATAATTTCCTGCATGTATTCTGATGAGGGGCAGCAAGAGGAGCAAGATATGAGCCC
>NEWO01000383.1:115503-145900 GCA_003013225.1 Phalaenopsis aphrodite
CTCATAACTGCTCGTTCATAAGACGATGGTCTTGTGCCAAAGATGCTAGACATCAAAGGATATTGTTGGAATTTCTAGAAGGGTGAGTCTCAATTCTAGTTTTCTAAGATGGTCAATAGGAACTCCTAGAGCTAGAACCTAGGCTCTAAAGAGGAGAAGATAAGACCTCACAAAAATGAGGTCAACAGCAGGGCGTTTGCAAATCTAGAATGATACAAGGACATGAATATAATGCCATATTTTTTGAATGATATTTTTCTTTGTGCAGAATAAGCACATTTAAATGGTTAGTGTATTATCAGAGATTGATTTCTTTTTTCTTATATGCAATGTGTTTTGTGTTTTGTGTTTTGTGTTTTGTGACGAGTTTTAATAGATTGAATTTTGTTAGTTACTGTTTTCATTCTAAGATTGAATTTTTGGGTTCATCAACTTCAATATGGAGACCTCCAACTTATCAAAAATCTTTGTGGCAGTATTTTTTTTTTTTCTTGCAAGCTGCTATTGCCGACCAAGGGATGATTCAAACTCCTCTCTGCCTTTATGATTTGAGTATTGCATGATTTCATGCATTAATCATTTTTTGGTGATTGTTTATTTTTTTATGCATGTAATTTGAATACTATCATGTTCAGTGCAGAGCTAAAATAAAAAATATAATTTTATAAATTATTGCACTTTATTATTATGTTATTTAATAGCTTGATTTAAATACATGGCACTTAAAACACCTATTATTACATATTTCACACATAAAACTTTATATTTACTAATATGACAATTAATTTTTTTGTAATTGGCCAAAAATAGAACCCGAGTATTCTTCATCAACGTCCATCATATTCACGCCCTATCCAAACTCTGTCTAATGCAGCCGCAGTCTCAGAACAAAGAGCTATTATTCATTCTAAGAACTAAATAGCTTGACTTGATTCATCTTCCTACCTTTAGGCTTTACTAGGAATTGCACAAATGAACCGAAACTGTGTTATTTATTTTGACAAAAAAGATGATTTTAAAAGTATAAAACAACTCAATGCTCAATTACCATAAGAGATTCAAATATCAGCTTCAGTAGCGGCTACATCTTGTAGCTCACTTTCTGTTGCCAATGCCTTGTTCTTGATGTCTGGCAATATGTAAATTAAAGAAACAAAGCCTCTCAGAATCTCTTGCTTGTCTACAACCCAAACTTGATGAATGTGTCTTGAGGTTAATGCTGCAATCGCTTCTCCAAGTGTGGCCTCATAATGGCAGGTGATGAGCTTCTAACTTTGTTTTTCCACAGTTTCTGCAGTTGCGGCTGTGATTTCAGAAACCCGTTCTTTGAATTCTGCAACACCGAGTTTTAACATGGATTGGAATTGAGCAATAGAGTACAACTGTAGATCTGTCGCCGAGAACATGTCGATGAGTTTTCTTCTTTTCTCTTTCAATGTCATCTTCCACTGGCTCATTGCCAGCAATGTGAAAGAGAATGTCCAACATTGTGATGCTGCCAATGCAAATACTTCTTAATGATGCTGGTGGACGGATTAGATTGTAGAATCATCAAATCATTAGCATCGATGTAGGTCTGCAGCGGCTTGTCAATGGGCATGGCCATGGTAATGTTAACGTTGAGTGCATCAATGGAGTTTGAATAGAGTGTGGTGGTCTTGAACGAGAAATATTAGGGTCATATTTTTGGTAAATTATTAGGGATTTAATAGCTATATTTATAATTATAAAGTTTTAGGTGTGAGATGTAAATATAGGTGTTTGCAGAGGTATATATTTAAATCCCCTGTTTAATATAGCTAGAATAATTCATGTAGAGTTGTACTTAGGCGGCACCTTATCTTATTGCTGTTGCTGTACATAAGGAGCATTATGAGTGGGGTTTCAATCCTCACAATCAATTTTTTATGTTGATAAAGTTTATTGATGTTGATCTGCAATCTAAGAACAACATGATTATTCAACTAGATCACTTTCTATGAAGTTTTGATGGTTGATTAAACTTATTGAAAAATGTTGGTTTATAAAGCCATCACTAAAGTTCTACTTTTACCTATTTTTTCTTAAATTAAATCCATTGAAAATTTTCTAGATTGATTTTTCTACATGCTAAAATTTTTTCATTTGATTCATAGAAATTAATGAATCATTTTTCTTACTATCTAGAGAGTGTCCTTCATGGTGTTAGTTTTGCATGTTTGATGTATGATCAAACTTCTTAGGTTGAAGTTTAAAGTGAATGATATGTATGTATGCATAATATTATTTGTCTAGTGTACTTGTTAATTTTTTTTAGAGGGGCACTTAAGTTGTACATTTGTATTCACATAACCAACCACCATCATTGTGTACAATCAATCATGTTACAATGCATTTTAGAAATTTTGAATATGTGGAGTGTCTAGTGATGCTAAAACCTCAAGCCATTTTTTCGTTTGATGTTACGTTTGCTTTTAACTCTTTTCCTTTTGTATAATTTTCTGAAATATGTTATATTTTCAGGTGATATTTGGTGAAATTACCAGTAACTTCAATAGTGAAGTGGATCTAGAGACGGTACTGATTTTTAATACTTCTAATGCAGTTTTATTTTTTCAATTCTACTTGATTGATCATTTTACAGCATACATATAGAATCATTATGCCATGATTTTCTTACAAAAGAAGATAGTTTGGTTTGTAATTGGCAGTATTGTTATTTTACTAATATTATGTGTGCGTTAATTGTAAGAATACTTCGACAACTACTTTAAATGACAAAAAGCTTTCTAACTGAAAAAAAAGGCAGCACTATATTCCACATTCATCAATTACATACAAATGAACAGGTGCATGAAACTTGAGGAAGTTTTGACTGAAAATCACTCGGCTGTGCAAACTGATAAATCCTCATTTTGAGCTAACTTCATAGTCCGTTTAAAAAGCTTAAATTCAGCAACCGGTTACCAAATTGTACTAATTTAAAATCATTGCCCCCTAGGATACCGGATGAATGGATCTCCTGCCAAATTTCACTGTACTATCTTTTATTTGCATTCGCTTTTAGACATGCACAGGCATTGCTTGTGAGAAAACACTTAATAAACTTGCCAAAAGTTCCAATATATCATTTTTTGAAATATTATTCTAGATTTGCATTCTATATTGTCTTTATCATTGATGTAGAAGAGTCAGTGAAGGGGATGTTTTTGACAAATACTCACTAAGGGGTTATTTATTTTGCTGAAAAAAGAATGCAGTGTAGAATGTAGTGTAATTGAAATGTAGAGTATTTGAAATTCATTGGGGTTGTTTGATTCGGTGTAAAATAAATGCGGTAGTTTACATTTTTGTATTTAGTTTAAAGAAAAATGAAATTAACGTCAAACGCGGTTGGTGGTGGTGGTGCTGGCGGGTAATGGTTTTTCTGGATTAGTTAATCTCACTAATTAGTTTTTGTTCCATACTTATATTGTTTTCATATTTGTAATTTTTTCAAACTTAGAGATGGTGCTTTTTATGCCCCTACCATATCTTCTAGGAGAAGGTTTTGGGCAATGGTTATGTCAGAAGCTGGCCTTAACTTGTTGTGAAATGCATATGCAGTATATGATTTATATTTTCATGATTGGGTAATTTGTTTAAGCTCCTACTAAAAGAAAATTGCAAGAATTAATATCAAATGTCCGTGGTTTTCCTCATTTATCAACATAATGTGCTTACCATTTCTAACATGCAGAGACTAGATTTTTTGGAGGCAATGGAAGATGCACTGGAAAACAACATGCTTGAGTATGATGATATTACATCTAATGATTCTTTCAATGAGTAAGCAAATTCTCATTTGCATTACCTCATTTTTTTCCGTGGTTTATCACAAAGAAGTTATGAAAGAAATTAATCCATGCATCCTAATTTCCTACGTTGAAATGTCTCTGAATCTTTATTTTGCTCTGATTTTCTTTAGAAACAACCTGACACGGACATTGTTCGCGCTGCTTCATTGCAGCTACCATTTGGTGGTTTATTTTTTCTACATTTGTCTGGAAATAGATTGTTGGGAATTTGGTGGGTTAAGAGAGGTAGAAGTCTTGCAATGGTTGTAGAAGAGCTGGAAGTCTTGCAAAGGGTAGTGAGTAAAGTAGATAAGCTAGGTTCAGGTTATTTTGCTCTGATTTTCTCTAGAAACAACCTGACACGGACGTTATTCGCGCTGCTTCATTGCAGCTGCCATTTGGTGGTTTATTTTTTCTACATTTGTCTGGAAATAGATTGTTGGGAATTTGGTGGGTTAAGAGAGGTAGAAGTCTTGCAATGGTTGTAGAAGAGCTGGAAGTCTTGCAAAGGGTAGTGAGTAAAGTAGATAAGCTAGGTTCAGGTTTTAGTTTTTTGGTGGTTTTGGGTGGTGGCGGGGGGAGTACGTGCTAGAAGTTATGATACTAGGATATTAGTTATAGATTTCAAAGTCAAAAGAAAGTTGATATTGTAAATTTGAGAAATCATCAGTAAGTGTTCAGAAAAAAAAATTATGAAGAGCATGGTGAATAGAATAATGGGAGATATTATGGATTTCTAAAAAAAAGTGAATTAAAATTACCTATTATGAAGATGCATAAAGATAATGCTTTGGGTTTAGATGAGATTTTTTAATATTTGGAGAGTTATGGGTGATATTGGGGAAGTTTGGAGGCGAAGAGGATGGCAAATGATAAGACAAAAAGTATTTTTATGTCAATACTAAAGAAAATAATGTTGTTTAAGATTTTGGCAATTACAAATAAATCCAACTTTTGAATCATGCAATGATATAGTGTGAAAGGGTAGTGAAATTAGGACTTAGAAAACTCACATTGATTTTTAAGAATAAACTTGATTTTGTGTCGGAATGATCCATTATGGATACCATTTTTTCTATAAGGCAATTAATGGAAAAAAAATGAGAGCAAAAGAAATATTTAACAAATAAATTTTGTTGACCTTGAAAATGTATAATCAAGTTCCGCAAGAATATTTTGGTTCATATTGAGGAATAATGGTGTATTTTGAGGCTATTATGATTAAATTGGTCCCTAGACTTGTAAGCGTTTTCATGTCACAAACGTTTATTAGGTGTTTAATTCAGTCCCTCAAGTCAACAAGTTTGAAACAGTTTGATCATATCGTTAAATTTATGTCTTCAGCGGATAGAAATTGGTGGAAGAAAGCTTTTCATGAGGTTTTTTTTGGGCTTTTATGGTTAAATTTAGTATTTTTAGTTGTTATTAAGCAGTGAGATTGGCCTTAAAAAGTTTAGAATGTCTTCAAAAAAAGCTTTCCTTCACTCGTTTCCATCCTTGAAATGTGAATATTGCATTACAATAATAAAAGGATTACATGTTGTACAAAACTATGCTATCTAGCATGTACAAAATGTGATCTATCCTCCTCAGCAAAGGAAAAATGGGCATGAGATTCATGCACATGATTCAAAAGAAAGCTATCCTAGAAGGCCTGCTTTGCACAAAAATAAGCTGTCCTATGTATGTTTCTAGGTATGAAGTGAGACAAAACCTGCTTGAAGTGAGTGAGAAAAGCAATACCATCGTTGTCTTGTCGTTGGCTTCTCCATCTTCATTCTTCCATGGTAGTCCTAAGGAAGTTAAGCACATTGGTGTTATTTCCCTCAACCATGATGCCTTTCATCTGAAACATCCAAGGCTCCAGAAGATTCTTGATGAAAAGTATGGCTTTTAGTTCAACTTGGGTGTTGTCCCATTGCTCCAGCTGTTGGCCAGCCGCCAAAATGCATTTGCAAGTCTCATCCCTCAAAACCAAACTTATTCTAGCCAAATGTGAAGAGAGGAGAGCCCCACCAACATTATTTTTTAACCAATCAGGAGGGGGAACGCTAGTTCATATTTGATGAGTTGAGGGACTAAATTGAACACTAGAAGAAAGCTTGTACTAAAATGGACACTCAGAAAATCTACAGATCATTTCAAATATTTACTCTTGAAGGTATATATGAATGAGTTTTGACTAGTGTTTGAAGCTGTTATTGAGTGAGCAAGGAGTTCGGAATAGTGGTACGTGTATATCAATAAAATCCTTTTTTTTTGTTATTTTGGTGCTTTTACTGAATTTCCAAAAAAGAAAAAAAAAACGCCTTGATGTATGCTTGTTGCAGTTGGCACGGCTCTAGTAGGTGAGAATTAAATTGAAGTAGCGAAAAGTTATGATAATGATGACAGTGTTTGGAGGATACAGGAGCTAAGATTAATAAAAATAAAAATCAAGTTCTTAGTATGTAAATTTAGTGGGTATGATGTTAGTAATTATTAACCAATGACAATAGAAGTTCAATTGATGTCTTAATGTGACATGCTTAATAATTTTAGGATTATTATGCATAAAATGCATTCTTTAGCTGGGCTGATAAAATTAATGTTAGTGGAGTAGAAATGAAAAGGGTAACCAAATGTTACATGGATATAAGCTGTTTAAAATGATTTATGAAGATTATGTTTGATATCACAAATAAACTCGGTATGAATAGATGAAAAATGATGATATGTTGTCCATCCAATGTTGTTCGATTGCATATTATGGGTGCATGTGTTCTATTTTGGTAAGGTTTCTTTCTAAGATCTATTTATATAAAAATTCTAAATTAATTAATATAAAAAATAAAAATTATATTATATATTATTTTAAAACTATGATCTTCCTCCTATCTTTTTTGTGTGGAACTGTGTTGCTTGTATGAAGAGAAGTGGTTATATCTCCATGGTTAAGAATCAATTATTTTTTAACATCTTTTAAATATGACATGTTTTTAAAACTTTATTACTTACATCAAAATGATCTATCAGTAGAAAAGTTCACCACTAAGTTTAAAAAATTTATGCTGAAGTGTGCGTTGAGATCATCAATTGACAATGTGGTACAATTACAATTTCATTGGATTTCCTATGATACCCAAACCTTAATCTTAAAAGTGGAATAACAGCGTGGTAATATTAAGGCTACACCCTTCAATTAGGGATCACCTATGGGGTTGGGCAACAAGAATACACAGATCAAAGTGCTTAGACATGCTTATCATGACGAGAAACCAACATTAGATTGGTAAAATGAATATTTTCACTACAAACTTGGCTTGTTGAGTGAAGAGAGAAGCCAACAACTAGGCTACATATTGGCTTGTTGAGTCCAACCTCTGTTCGAGTCTTAAACTTGAGCAGAAGATGATTCATGATTCTCCAAATTAATCGGTTGAAGAATTTTCTTACCTAATGTTCGAAATCATGGCAATTTTTAGAGATGAACACTTGACTTACGGAATTGTCTTATGCATCTTATTTGAAAGTTTTCATGCCTCCTTTTGGCCAATTGAATGCAACTTTTGTTTTAACAGTTTGAACATCAACTTGGGGATATCAGCATGAAGCACATTGTCACCCAGAGTAGCATGAACATTTTGTTTGACAATGAGACAGTTATAATATGTAATATATTCAGGGATCTCGACTTTAAGCACGATGTTAACTTAGTTACTTGGGGATGTTGGCCAAAAGAACAATGATAACCCTAAAGTTTTTTGGAAATCTCAACGATGAGCACGATATTGAGCCAAATGGAAGATCTTGGTATTTGGATTAGCTATGTATCTCGGCCTTAAATTTAATATTGCTCATGAAATGGAGCTCCCTGTATGAAGAAAGGACTTTAGTGGTTGAGGTGCTCAAGGATCTCATTTTTGGGCATGGCGTTGACTCAGATGATTAAAGTCTTCTAGATAATAAGCTTTTAAGACTCTAGTGCCATCTAGAATGATTGATCCTCTTGTCCAACAAATAAATGATTTCAATACTTGGTTGATATATATGGGGATCTCGTTGTTGAGCTTGATGTTGACCCGAATGTTTGATAAGATTCCTTATCTTGCAATAAAAAAATCCAAGGATGATTAGGTATTTTTGGGGTCTCAGCTGAAGGCATGATGTCAACTCCCAAAAAAATGCCCCATATCTTGCCAGGGGAACTTCAGTAGTATGAATAATGTTAGGGACATTGTCATAAAGCATGATATCAACTCAAATGAAATGAGAAGGCTTCCTATCTTGGGGAACTTGGCTTTAAGCATGATATCGACCCAAATATTTGATGCCTTGGAGTTTTGATTTTTGGCTTAGATTCAATAATTTTGCCAACCACGGGGATTAAAGATATCCCTCTATCTGATTGCTTTTGATATATTAAAGAGTGAAGAATGACCATAGTCATATTCTAGTGACAAAAAATTGTTAAACCTTCACTTGTGGGGTTGAAGTATCTCATTCGATAGTTCTCGATTTATTGAAGAGTAAGGAATGACCAAGGTCATATCCTACTAGCAAAGATTTGATAACCCCTCCACCCGTAGGATTAAAGTTTGCTGAAAATGGGATCCCTTGATAGGCTTCCCAAGGTGTAGACTATTAGGAGATTCATCAATTAGCTTTCTTTAAAATTAATTTTTGAATGATCTTATAAAGGATATGAGGCAATAAATCAGATGTCATGCCAAATCCTTTTTTTGATCATTTCACTTCATGAATCTTGAGCTTTTATAACAGATGGAAAATAACAACTTGATGATTACAACTTAGTTTCAATCACCATAAGCATTTTTACCTATTATCTTCAATTAGCTCCTTTTTTGGGCAATTTTTTGAACTATGTGTACATTAGCAGATAATATTTCAAGATGCTTATTTTTTATAGTAAGGACCTAATATTATTGAACTAGAAAGATTGCTCAGTGTCATCAATAGAGCTATTCATTTTAACCCATTATAATTTTTTGAATTATTTATGGGTTGGAATACTCGTTTATGACACTAAATCTTATTGAATGATTGGTTGCTCTGGCAGCAATTGCTGTGCCCTTAGTTCAATATATTTCATTCTCATTTGCCTTCTAAATATTTTCCTTTTGAACTATTTGGATGCAACTTTGAGCAGCTATAGCAATGACCATAGCGTTAGCGATGAGAATCTCTATACCATTGTGTTGGATAGTGGCCATCAACAGTGAGATTCCTTATAAGCAAGTTTTCTTATCTTTAGATAACAAGAAAAATTTTTAGGGTGTTATCCATCGTGATAATTACTAGTAGAAATAATTTCTTTTAAAATCTAATTTTGATATATTTTCTTTCATTTACATTTCTGAAGTTGAACACCATATTTTATATCATACAACTCATCGAAGTGAAATTTTACCATGAGATATTGATCCTCAAACATGTATATCTCTTAGTTTGGACTATTTGTTATTGAATACTTAGACATGAAATGTCAATATCACCTCCTAATAATCACCTTGCAAAGCTTGTCTCTCTATTAGGATCTTTAAATAACAAATTCCCATATTAATATCCAAGGATCAAGGATTGATGCTCACCAGATAATTTATCATTCTATTGAGACCTTTCAAAGGTAAATTCTCGAACTAAGATCCAAGGATTTTGCCTCCATGTCACCAAACAGAGTATCTCTTTATTGGGATATTTTGTTAACAAATACTTAGATTGAAATTTAGGAGTTATGCTTTGATCTTTACGAGACAAATTATTTTTCTGTTAAGAACTTTCGACGACTGATTCTGAGATTAAGATCTAATTATTATGCTTCGATGCTCACTAGACAAATTATATCTTTCTATCGGATTATTTCAGCAAGAAACCCCTGAATTGAGATTCAAGTGTTTTGCACCAATACTCACTAGACATAATTTCTCTTTCTGTTGGGATATTTCAATAGTAGATTCTTGGATTACGCTCCAAAAGTGTTATTTTGATGCTCACCAACACAATGTTTGTCTATTTACTGGGGACCTTTCGACAGAATATTCTTGGACTGACAACCACATGTCATTCCTAGATGCTCCCAAACAACATTTACTCAAAGTTATGAATAATTATAATTTATGAAAGCAATTTAACTTTCATTTATCTATTAATCATTTTTATGCTGCTATTATAGAGAATACATGACTAACCAAAGATGGAGAAAGATCTTCTTCACTGAAGTTACCAGAAATCTATGAGCTCCGAAAATTTGACGCTCTGAATTTATTTGAAACTTTTTTTATGTTTGGATATTTTAGGTTAAAGTTTAAAGACATATTTGATTGTAGATAAGACTATCAAGGGATGCTTTGTTTAATATTTTTGTTTTTCGAGGATAGTTTTAATTGGTGAGATAAATAATAAAATACGTAAATGTTATATTAACAATTAAGCAATATTATTTGGGATAAATTTTAAAAATTGCATTTTTTTAAAATTATCTTAAATCAACAAAAGTATTTTATTTAATCGATAAAATCGTCACGTGACATGATTTTGCTATGCTGACAAAATCACCATGTCACCTTGCATTTTGTGGTATAAATTTTTTTAAATCTTAGAATGATTTGCGAAGCTAAAATTTAGCACTTCATGTAACACTCAACAATTGCTGACTCCAAAGAATTGGGTTAAGGCTAATGATGATGATTAAGTATATAAATATTCTAAACGGTTGAAATGTATTATGCGTTTGTTTCATGTCTTCTGCATTTTAAAGTTTATAAAATTGCTGCACCTTTGGTAACCGTGCTCCACCTCACAATGGCTCCTCATGACGTGTAAAGCTGAGAAAGCTACGGGGTGCATGAAAAGCTAGGGTGCCAAATATAAGGTTTATAAATGACTGAAAACACCCTTTTGCCAGTTTAATCTGACATTTATATTTCAATTGTTTACTATACTGGTTGAACTAGTCTAACTATACAATCTATTTTTTTGGAGTTGTTGATGGAACAAATTGCACTCAATGGTGCAGGCAACATTAGATTATGGCCTCTTTGATACTTCATTTATTAACTTTAAGTGATCATTCAAACATGGTTTGTGTTTAAGCTAAAAACATCTTTTACGAGCTTGTTTAATGTTCTGTTTGGTAGAGATCGGATTAGGTTTTGTTAAGATATGAATATAAATTTTCCTTATACAACATCTATCTATCGTTCTCTAACTCGTACGAATTCTTTACCTACTATCATTTACTTGATATCTATATTATGATATTTAACATCTACCAAATTAATTCAAGCTTGCTACATGTCATCACTAAGCATTATATTAGGAGATGGCCTCAACATATTGAACCATTATAAAATTACAGGAAAATAAGAAGAGGGACAACGAGGGGTAGCAATTAATTGAGTATGCCTGTAACCAATGGCAGAGCCATATGTTTTTTAAAGAGGGGGCACAAAATAAATTTTTTAAAATTTGGATGTTGTTATTGCACTCTTAAATTTATTTGACAATCAAAATTGCTTCTCACCATTATTTTAAAAATTCACGAGCTTCAGCTCCTCTAAATGCTGGAAATCCACCTTCCAATGGGATTATCTGGGATTTAAGGCAAAACAAAGGAAAAAATGGGATTTAAGACCCCGTGGGATTATAGCTGTCATTTTTGCTGAAGCGCGGCGGGGAATAGGATCAATGCTGGCGCAGCAAAGTAGATTTCATAAAATAAATGCATTTATTCTGTGGATAATGTCGTGCACTATGATTCTTATCTATAAATATTGGTTTCTTGGCGCGCCCGATATGCAGTCACGGAAATTCTTGGGAAAGATTTTTCATCAGATTTTTTTGTTCGCAATTCCTATAGATGTTTGTTTTTTTGTTTCCAATGATTTTATAAACTTGAAAAAAGTAGAGTCAATGCTGATAAAAAAATACATTGTCTCGTGAGATGGTGCTGAAAAACTTGTAAGAACCACGTCTGGTTGTCATATAATTTTAGACCCCTTGTGCTAGTCTAGGTTTCGAGAAAGGCTATGATGGTTGATCAAGAAGCATATAGGCTTGTATATAAATTTCTGTTTTGTTTAGTAAAGTAATTTGCGAAGGAACATCTATATCCCTTACTACATTTTGTGTTTAGCATACACAAAATTTATCTTCAAACTAATAGCTCCATACATGAGATTTCATTTATATCTATTATTTTGCCTTCTTTATCTATAATTAGCGTTGTGCCTACTTTTCCGTAAATGGCATTATACCCTATTTCAAACTGTAAAATATTTTTACAAGTCTCTGTCCATCAAAGGAAAATGAGATATGCTTGAGAAGGATTTTTTTGTTTTCTCATTCAAAGTTGGTAATGTCTATCACCATTCAGGCATAAACATCACAATAAGATTATTTAGGTTTTCTGTTTTTGAGAAATTGACTAACATAATTATTGCTTTCTTTCTGCAAACCAAACATCAACTTTGTCAGGATGCTAGCATTCATTTCTTGTAAAAATATCCATAAGAAAGGTGGAAAAAGTGACTTCAGCTTTCAATCATGGTGGTTGTTGCTCCTGTGTTATATTTTGTGCTGAGAAATATTTTCTAGCAACAAAATAGGGTTTACCTTCTTAAGAAATCATACTTATCTTTATACTTTTAGTTAATCAGATATGAACAGTCGTTAACTTTAGGTAATAACAGCAACCCTTTGCTGCAGAACTGATTATGAGATGCAGTTTAACACTGATGGGAGCATTATCCAGCATGTTGGCTCTGCGGAAATAAATAGCCTTCCCGTATCACTGATTCAGGTCTCCTTTCCCTAGTTCTCTTGGGGACTATTTGGGACCACTTTTTATTTCTATTTTTTATTTTTTATTTTTTATTTTGTTTTATTTCCGGTTTTATTTTAAATAAAACATGTTTTGTATGTTTTAACATATTCAATCATTTTTCAAAACACTCAAAACAATTTTTACACTTCTCGAGTGTTTTTAAAAATAAATTAATACTTTTCTGAAAACAAAATATAAAATTATGCAAAATAATGCACTTGACAATCACATTTTTTAAATAAAAGAAAAAAAAGCAAAATACAAAAAAACTAAAGTGATCCTAAACGATTCCTTTAAGGGCTTGTTGGGATCATTTTGTTTTTTACTTTGGTATTTTGTTTTTATATATATTTTTTTTGTTAATGTTTTGATTATAAACAAAACATGTTTAGCATATTCGATTAAAATATGATTATTTTTAAAAATATTTAAAATACTTAAAATTTATTTTGATTGTCATAAAAACATGTTAATTTGATTTTTAAAATAAAAAATAAAAATATATAAAAGCACACTAAATAAATTTGTTTATAAAAAATAAAAAAAAACATAAAAAATAAAAAATAAAATTGATCCCAAACATGTCCTTAGTTTTGAATTGGGTCTTTGCTTGGAGACTATAACCAGTTTCGGTGCAGAATGATAACAATAAAGAAGCGTGTGCTGTATGCCTCGAAATCCCCTCTGTAGGCGAAACCATGCGTCATTTACCCTGCTTGCACAAATTCCATAAAATGGTAAAACTGTAAAAGCTTATCATCCTTTGTTTTATCAATCATATCTTTTTGTTCAGCTGATAGAACCGAATTATTGATCTTCTTTACCTTTTACTGGTAGTGCATAGATGCTTGGCTGAAGAGAAAGCCTTCGTGCCCAGTGTGCAAACTCAACATCACCCGAAGTTAAAACCGAGTAAATCAGCTTTGTTTGTTTGAGAGTCGTGTTTGAACGCCGCTGCCATACTTTTTCTCAAGCAGTAGTAATTAAATTTTACTGCCTAGCTATTGTCTATTCAAGTTTTACAGAAGCTGGCAGATTGAGCTTCAGGTACGTTGTAAATTGTAATATTTCTGTAAATTTTGAGTTTCCTGCTGTTCTTTCGAAGTACTGCTTGCCTTTATAAACTGGCAGTTTAATAAAAAATGAGCTTTCCAGATCTGATGCTGAAACTGAACTTTAATAAACGAAAAATGTCAAAATGGTCTCTTGATTCTTTTCAGAGTCATTTTATTCCTGAAGTTTATAAAAATATCAATTTAGTCCATATTGATTTAATATTGGTGGATATAGTCCCCACTATTTTAGCCTCCATTCGAAGAGACTAGCGATTGATTTAGTACTTTTATATATTTTGGGGCTAAAATGTAATAAATTTCTTATTAACTTGTCAATGATGAATTCTTGAGTATATTACAAACCTATAGTTGGTCATAGAAATGAATAATGAGTTGTAGAACTTGACAATAGATCTACTAATCTCCGTTTCAAGAGGAAACAGTAACACATGGGAAGCTCAAATCAAAGAGTAGAGGAGAAAATCCGGAGCTGATAGATTCTTTAGTTAGATGAGAAGATTCTGATGATGTGAGGAGTAACATTTAGTGTTTAAGTAACATTAAAACATATGTATTAAAAATGTAATTTATTTTAGGAAAGTTAATATTATTTGTATTTTTTGTGATTTAAAATTTTGGTGTTATATAAGTAAATATCGAAGTTTAGGCGTTACATATGTAAATACTTGAGAAAAGAATATTGGTATGCATGTAAATCCCTTTTTTTTTAAAAATTATAAATTTAATTTGGAATAGTTTTAAATTATAAATGCTCCCTGAGAATAACATATAGTCATCAATATATCTCGGGGACGTACGGTAGAATTAACGCTTTGATTTAAAGTACCATTCTAGAAAAATCTGTTTTTTTTTTTTTTTTGTGGTCTTTATGAAGATTATGAAAGTTCATTTTAAATTAAGTTTGATGAAAGTGATCATAATAATAATGTGAAAATCCCTTGAAAGTAGAATGAAACAGAACTCTCAAATATTGAGGCATTTTTTTTGGTGTAATGGTTGAAATTTTATTAAAAACTCTAAAGTCAAGTGTTCTCTTATGAGAGTACCTTTGAGATGGATGACCTCTTGGTATGCTACTCAATAAGACAAAACTGTGGGCCATTAATGAGTTAGAGTTTGAGTTTTTATAAACAATATCAAAGCATTATGTCAATGAAAATGAGAATTATGCGCCACAAAAAATAATGTGCTATATCGTAGGAGTTATATCTTGAATTTATGATGGCTGCTTCTAAAATCATACATGTTTGGTGAATGATTCTGGGTTAAGAATACTAACACACTAGCTATTTAAGGAGGGGAGATTGTGTAATCTCTTAGGTAGAATGAAATTGAGTTCTTAAACATCAAGACAACTTTTGATATAATTGTTGGAATTTCATAAAAAATTCCAAAGTTAAGCGTGCTTTTATGGGAGCACTCTTTGGGATGGTGCGAACTCAATGAAAATTACACCTACGAGATAAAATTGTGATGTCATTAGGCCAAAGTGGATAATATTTCGATGGGAGCAGTTTAGGTTGTACCAACAAATTGTAATTTTGAAAACTACTAGACCAACTTGATCAAAATCAAATTTTATTATAATTGGTAGAGAAATAATTGGATACCTAATCTTGCCAATAGCAAATTTGATCGGAATTCAATCGGAATATTGGGGTCCAAATCTATTCATACATTTTGCCGTTTTTTTTTTCCTGCATGAAAAAAATGGCGAAAGCCGGAATAATCTCTATTTGATTGGAACATAGACGCCATTTCTAATGTAGCAGCTAGTGCCAGAAGTGTGAATAAATGAAGGCATGATTTGCCAAGCACTGTAGTTGGAGCAGCATCAGTTTCATGGCAGCATCCTTTTTTTCACACAAATCTTTTTCAGTATAAATAAATCATGTTTATCACTACTTTTCGCATCTCTTTTCTTTCAAAGTCTAGCACACTCAACACTCTCTATCCTTTGTTTTATATCCTAAATATTAGGATTTTTTTTTCCCACACATGGGGAATTAAGGAACAGCAATTGGTGTGCATATCCCATTGCGTGTGGTTCCTTTGTTCCATGTCAAGAGGCACTTAGTTTACCCCATTATTAAATAATAATACTACAAAACTTTAATCATCATCAAACAGTAATCATTTTTTCTTCTGATTTTGAGTACTTTATCTTCCTTATTCTTATAAATCATATCATTATATTCTAATGCAATGTTGTAGGTTATACACATACATGCTCTATAATTCTTCTGTATTATATATATATATATCTAATATCTAACTCTATTTATATTTATTTACATAGCCTTTTTATATTATATATAAAAAAAAAACAAACAGGTTATGAATGAATAGCAGAAATTATATTGAATGACATTTTCAATGTTTTTTAGATTTATGTAAATATAAAAAAATTAAGTGTATATTTACTTCCCTTATCTCATAAAATAAGTAGGTTCTATCTCCATCAGTAGTATCCCAACACAAACAGCAGCTAAAGAAAAACAATAGAATTGCATACATACCAATTAAATCTTATGTATTTACTATCCAGTTAACACCTAAATTTCAATTTCACATACATACCCCCTTGCCTGTACATGAAAAAGTGTATTTATTTCACTTTTAAATGTTAAAATGATGATCTTTTTGATGGGATGTGACAATTTTAAGTGGTATAAATATAAAAAGCAAAACCTAAGTTTTATATATGTAAATACCAGAAGCATAAAAAAAAAAAGAAATCAACTATACGAAAACAAATGTTTTATTAAGAATTTAAATAAAAAGCACATTGCATCACCACACAATATCACACCTAAAAGAACAAACACATGGCCCCCAAAAAAAAAAAAAAAAAAGAGTTAAAACAAATCCAACAACACAAATTCTTCAAACTCATCAGAACATAAACACCAGTCCTAGCACAGCAGCCAATCCCACAATATACTTATAACTGAACGAAGCAATATTGGCGGCCGAGTTGTAATCCCCTCCGGTAGGCGACGGAGCGGGAGCCTCTGCTTCTTCTACGTTGATGAAAAGCTTCATTCCTTCTCTGCAGTGGTCGCCGATGGAGCAAATGTACCATTTTCTTCCAGCTTTGTCTAAAGCTACCGGATCCTTTCCTGTTGCCAATGGCGGCGTTTCTGCCGTTTTGTTGCAGGAACTGAAGGCCGCGCCTCCAACAGCCAGCACGTTGTGTCTCCCCGGTGCGTAGTTAAAAACTGCCAAAGTTTTCATCTTAGTTCCGTTATTTCTTTGATTTTTATCTCAGTTAAATGCATCAGAATTTTTATGATGAAGCTCAGTGAATATTGCAGTATGAGGATCATGTTAGATTTTAAACTGTTAAATTGTTATAAAAATTGATGTGTTCTGGTTGAATAAGAGCTTAATGTTGAGTTTGAAGATAATAAAAAATAGTGGATGCAAAGATAATATTAATAATTGTTGTTGCCTATGGCTGAACCAGCAATAGTTAAATTATGGACAAAAAATTGTTACAAACCTTTTAGAAGCTTCCAGGAGCTCTTTGACCCATCGCATTAGGATATATTATTATATAATGAGATAAGTTTTTCTTGTACTTATCATGCAATTTTATAATAATTTTTACAGATTTTTGGTCATTCATCATCATGCGTTCAATCTCATTTTTTAATAAATAATAATTATTTACAATTGTCACACTTAAATCTCTCTGATATAAATTCAACCAGAATCTTCAAATAAAGAAACTTTTCCTACATTTAGCAGTAGTTACAACAACAACAACAAAAAAAAAAAAGAAGTCCAAGATGCCCTCATCAGAATTGTCATAAATCATTATACTTTTATGGAAGATGAATATTTTGTATATTTATCTCGAAATAAGCTTATTGATTTTAACATGCGTTTGAGCCTTTGGTATTGTAAATTCATCAAAGTATCAAAATATATAGCACTAACAAAAAATGAGAAACAAGTTAGATTGATTCACCGAGGTTATCCCCAACTTTGAACTTCTTCCCCTCAGCCCATTTAGTGTAGTTCACTCCAAGAGTCCAGCCCTTCTCATCTCCTACAAGAAAGTCAGTCGCCCCAACTATAGCTGGAACTACAGCCATAGCAATAAACAGAGCCAGCTTCAGAGCCATTGGAGTTTTCTCTCTCTCGCTCTACTCCTTTCTGCCTCTTAAGAAGCCCTTTTAGTCAGCAGAAAGGAGAAAAGGAAGAGTGCTTTGGGAGTTAGAAAAGATTGAAATGTGGAGTTGCTTTTATAGAAGCGTTTGGCTCAAGTTTCTTCTGTAGCTGCTGGCGCAGGCCGGCACCTTAATGGAGATATCATTAGGAAACGCTTAAACAAACATATAAGAAAACAAGCGCGTTGTGAAAAAGGAGGCTCTTCGGCTCGCAAATTAGTACAAATGGAATGATTTGCCGAGTCATATTTAACTGTTTTATCTTTATATATTTTATTTGTGTTGGTCTGAAGAAGTAAAGGAAGTTGAATTATTATTTTTATCTTTGTTCTCATCCTTTAGTTAAAAAAAGAATATTTTGGATGCTTCTGGGTTTGGGTTGGGTGGATGTGCGGCATCTCATAATCAGCATCCATTGTTAGACAATGTTTTGGGTGATGGAATTGAGCTTATTTGGTTTGGTTAGAACTTGGCTTGATGGGGAGGAGTAGGCTAAGGTTTTGAATTTGGAGCGGTTTTCTATTTATTATTATTATTTTTTTAAAATAATAATAAAAATAGTGTGATATGCATGTGATTTTGAAGTTGAGATTTGTTTTAGGTGTAGGTTTCATTAATTTACATGTAAAAATCTTTGAGAAAATAGTTGCATTAATTTATTTTGTAAATGATTCATTTAGTTGATTTTCGTTTATGGTGATCCCGACTGAGTTGGAAAAATTATGAGCGAGTTTGATCTGGTCAAGAGAGAACGAACAGTGAGAATTAATGATTTTAATTGAACAATTTTAATGTTTACATGCTTACTATACCCATGTCTATAGTTGATTTTCACTCAAAAAGCAAAATGATAAACTTATGAGAAGAAAACATGATTCAACTCATGCAGTTGACAATGTTGGCAACTATCTATATGGTGGGTACATCAAGTAAATTTTAGGTTGAGGGTGAGTATCATTGACAAATTGTTCTCGCAAGAGTCCCTAGTCATTAGCGAATGCTTTAAAATAGTAGCCAATTTTGTGCAGAGAAATAGCCTTGATGAGTATGTGAGGTCATGAGTCTGTCGACATAAATTCAAGTTAGTTTATTGAGGATTGAGTGAGGTCTATCTCCAGGACGACTCAATGAGTTTTGATTCTATGTGAATACAACTTTGACTGAGTTCCGAGTTGGTTCTCGATTGAATAGTTGAATTTGTGAGCTTGTATAAAATTTTGTTCAATGTAATCCAATCAAATATATAAATGAGGAGTATGTATGGTTTTTGTAGTAACCAATCCTTATACATATCACTAATGAGTCCGACAGCGTTGGGTTTATGGTGGATTTTTAAAGAGAAAAGATGCTACCATGAAGAGGCAAGTTAGAAAAAGGGGAAAAAATCACGCAAATTTTATTTATCACGTATAAAATACTTCAACTTTAATATTTACTCTCATAACACTTAAAATCTCTTAACTTCGTATAAAAAAAATCATTGAAAACACCCTTTTTTTGTGTTTTGACGTGATAGTAACATTAACTTGCTATACAAACATCAAAATTTAGGTCTAAATATGTAAATACATAATGATTGTGTGGTATGCATATAAATGTGCCAAAAATGCATATCTGATACTATAATTCTTGAGGGGATATAATTTTTATGATAAAACTAAATTTTTTAAAAATATTTTTTAATATTTTAAGTTTTTTGTTGGAATCGATGATAATTTTATGACAATTATTTAATTGTTTAATTCTGGTTGATTTTATCAAAAAATTATAATGTACTTTGTGCTATTATAGTGTGGTCCTTTGTGGTTGAGAAACATCGTTTTATAAGAAGAAAATTTGATTTTATGACTCACAAGTCATATTTGTAAAAATATGCCCACTATATATTTACTTAGAGAAAACATTACCAATTTTTTAAATTTTCTGAATCAAAATTAACTCAGAATGGACTATATACCTGGTGAATAATCTAGATTGAAACAAGCAACATCTTTTTCATGCTTCTTAATATACTTCGAGTTATTCCTATTTAGTATAATAACCAAGCTAATGAAAAAATATTATGTCCGGATAATTGGGTGTGTGGTTGATGACTTGAATCGCATTAAACCATGCGCACAGTGGTGTAATGCAATTCATGCCATCGTTCGCACGCCCTGACGATGAACGTAATATTTTAACACAAAAACCATATCGCACAATTCTTACATCTGGAGGGACTGCGTAGGACCATGTTTATTCCTTTTCGTGAATCTCTAATGCTCGTCTATGTAAAATATCTGGTTTATTTCGGTGCTAACTTCTTTCTTCGTTACTCCTTCAGAGAGGTAGGCTAAAAAAATTAGTGACGGCTTGGACCTTAAAAACTGTCCTAGGTGTATATAAAATATCAAATTCGCTAAGCTCCACTGTCCATTTCATTAACGTCCATAAATGGTCAGGTTTAGACAACACTGATTTCAATGGATGGTCGTTTACTACATGGATCGTGTGAGCTTGGAAGTATGGTCGTAATTTTCATGTTGAAACGACGAGTGCGAGCACGAGTTTGTCCATTATTATATATGTATGATCAACTCCTTGAAATATTTTAATGACATAATAGATCAGAAATTATCTTCTGTTCTCCTCTTTAATGAGCACAAAACTGATTGTCTCTTTGTCGACTCCAAAATAAATGTATAATTCTTCTTCGTGGATGGGGCTTTGCAGCAAAGACAACAATGGTAATAAATTCTTGAGCTATGTGAAGGCTTGCTCGCATTCTTCTATCTAGGCGAATTGATTGACATTTTTTATTAGTTTTGAGCAACAGAGAACATCGATCTCCGGATTTCAAGATGAATCTACCGAGACTTCTTATTCGTCCAATTAAAATCTGCATCCCTTTGAGATTCTTTAGTGGTGTCATGTTTAGTATGACTTGTACTTTTTTTGGGTTTGGTTTTACACCTTAGAGAGTCACCATATACCCAACAAATTTTCTAGAGGTAGCTCCAAAAGTGCATTTTAGAGAATTAAGTTAGAGCTTGAACTTTCTTAACGTGTCAAAAGTCTCTTCGAGATTCAGTATGTGTTGTTTGGTGATTTACTTTTATCACAATATCTTCGATATAGACTTCAATATTTCTTCTTTTTCGAATAGCAAAAGATTACATGCATCACCATTTTTATGTTGCTCCAGCATTATTCAACCCAAAAAACATTACATAATAGCAAAATACTCTTCTATAGGATGAAGTCAGTCTTTTCGACATTGGTTGGATGCATCATAATTTCATGGTAGCAAGAGAGCATCCTAAAAGCTCATGATTGGTTGCCAGACTGCTTAATCGACTAACACATTGATTATCAACAACGGATGGCTATCCTTAGAGTAGGTTGTGTTCATATTAGTGAAATCTACATATTTTCTTCGTTTGTCATTTGATTTTTTCTCACCATAACTAAGTTGGCTAGCCATTCAGGGCATTTTACCTCTTATGAATTTGATATTCACTAACTTTGAGACTTTCTTTCCAATAGGCTTAGCTAAATTATTGGTTGTACCGCACATTTTTTGTTTAAGCGACTTGGTTCCTTGCTTGATATTCAAATGATGGCGGACGATGTCAATGTTGACTGCAGGCATCTCAGTGAGGCTCCATGCAAAGACATATCGGTGATTCTTGAGGGCATCAATGAGGTGATCTCAATGCTCTCCACTAAAGTTTGTACTAACAAAAATGTTTTCTCTTTTTCATCTGCAAATACGGGCATGCTTCGGGGATCGTTGTTGCTTCGAGACCGTTGCCCTTGTTATGGTCGAGTATGAGGAAGGCATCCTGTATACTCTCCACGGCTTGTACATAACATATTTGAAACTGAAGTAGATCCCCTTGAATAGTGATAACTTGTTCGCCAGTAGAAAACTTGACGACAACGTGATAGGTGAACGTGATTGTTTTTAAGATATTCAGCTTCGACCTAGTGAAGATGGCATTATATGTGTTTAGTGCTTCTATGACGATGAAATCAGCTATCACCGTGAATTGACGTTCTCCTTCTCTTTAAGTGATTGAGAGTGTAATGAATTCACACGTCTTTTCGTTCTTTGAAAATTTTGTATAGTGTCTTGGAACTGGGAGTCAATCAGTTGACAACGACTCTCACTTTATTGAAAACTCCTTTTAATAGGATATTTATAGAGCTACCAGTGTCTATCAAAATGTTGCTAATTCGGTAGTCCCTATTGCAGTGACTATGATAGCCTCATAGTAGGCAACTTCACATAAAAAAAAGTAATTGGAGGGTGATGTGGTGTGGTACGTTTGGTCAGAGTGGTTAGACATATTTCTCCTGTTTTCAAATTTTTAAGGCCGTATTTTTATGTAGTTTTAGGTTTGTCTCCTTTGAGGATGGTTGGTACAACTTCAATGACGTGGACCAATCTTATCAAGGCATGCTCATTACTATTACCCTCAGTATGCGCCTTACCCTGTCATTAAGTGTGGGCTTCAAGTGCCACAAACTTCTTTAAGGTTGTGGCTTTTATCAACTCCTCAGTCTGCTAGCGAAGATGGCGACACTTTTTGTGTCATGACCATGATCTCAATGATACGTGCAGTATCGATTAGAATAGTTGACAAATTGGGCCACAAACATGTACTTGAATACGCAAAACGATGTAATGAATCTATTACTGATAGGTGGTTGAACCAGTGCAAGGCTAATTTCTTCGATGTCATTAAAAATAAATGACATTTCAATGTGTCATTTATCCTAAGTGAATAGAAAGTTGACTCAAAGGAAGCTATGTGGTTGGTGGGGTCATATTTCAGTTTGTAAGATTCCATTGTTGGAATTTTAAGCTTTTTGGTGCTCCATTTTCTTAAATTTCTCTCAAGAAGTTGTTTTCTTCCAGTCTCTGTCTTTTCCTTTCTCTCCTTGTTTCTTTACAATTGTTAGGGAACAACCTTTCTCTTCTTGTTTCTCCTCCACTCTAGTCTGCAAGAGTTTCTTCTTATGAACGATCAAAATCGTCCAAGCAGGATCTTGCTCTTGGAAGATAGGTCTTCTTACTCTGGCTCTTGATAAATTCTGAGCATGCTGCTCTCGCCTCGATTGTTCTTGACTTGGTAACTTTTGTTCAGGTAATTCTTATTGCGGCGCTGCTCCTATATGTTGTGCGACACTAGATCTTGGTTGCAGATCATTGATCTCAACGATGTGGCATACGCTTTGGTTCAAGAAAGAGCTCCGGAAGCTGCCCTCATGTCATGCATTTCATTTCTCATTAGTTCTCTCAACACATTGATTTGTTGGGTCACGAACTCCCTTATATAGTCTATTATTCTGTAAGGACTTTCTCTAGACGAGAAAGGTCTTTTATGCAAAGCTTGTGTATGAACTTCACGCTCACCTTTCTTTTCAGGATGTTCACTCCTTTTGAGACGTAGGGTCTCGTCTTGTTCATGAGTGCATACAATCTGGTAAATGACCTTGATTCGTAGAGAAAGTGATAAAGAGAAAGATGAGAATCTTTCGAGAGAACCTTAGGAAATATATTAAATTTAAATTTTTGAAAAGTCATAGGGAGGTGGCTACTTGGAGGTTCTCTAAGTTACAAAATTTTAGAGAGGAAATAGAGGGAAATGGAGATGGAAAGAGATCTCCATAGAGGATAGAGAGACATAAGGTGAATCTGACGAGAAAAAGAAGGTGTTCACAATTGTTTCCCCTTTCTATTTATACATAAGGGAGAAAATCAATAAATTAATTGAAGCAGTACATCTTGTACTATATGCAGTCTTTCTCCAATGTGTTGATGGAAGGTTTTGATGTGGATATCAGATATTGTTGGTCGATGTCTGGTATTACATGTACAGTGGTCGTCCCTGGTATCTGAGTGAAAGGATCGAATTTCAAGTGTTGGACAACATCTTTAATATGAGACTGTTGAATGTTTTTATTGGTCGTTATTGTGTGGTCTTGGGGCTAATCCAGCCCCAACCGGTTCAACAAGGGAAGGCTCGGTCCAGTAGGAGGCTGGATCGACCCCCTTCTCCCTCTTTTCATTGGGCAAGAATTATTCCCCCTTTCATGTTTCTGCTTTCCGCCTATTTATTTTCTATTTATATGTGTGTTGCTACCCTAGGGTATAGTTTTTGGTCTTTCTGAGTCGACGACTGTTTTCCCCTTCTACGGTTGTATCCAAAGTCGAGGAGATGCTCCAATTGTAACTCATCCGAAGGGATCTTCTCCAAAGGTTCGAGGGGTGATTCAATTGCAACTCGATCTCGCAAAAATATTTACCTTTATCGCAACCCCTCTGCTTGATTCCCACCGCCAAACTTCTTTTCTCCCCTTGCATTAACTTCCACTACATGCTCCTCTTCATGCCATATCACCCTCTCAGCCCATCTCTCCCCTGTCGTAATTGCTGCGACCCTCCCAACCTTCCCGTTATCGTTACATCACGTCTGTCGCCCAACCCGACTACTATGTTAACCAGTTCTCCCCTCCTTGAAACTTCAGACCATTTGCCACATATAGAAATCTGCAGCAACCCTTCTCTCTTCTTCCCCCTACTAACCTATTCCTCACAACCATTTGTCCTTCGACCCAGAGCCTACTACACCTGCACCTCTCTTACCTCTCCCTGCCACAACGACTGCTCGGCTTTCACCCAATCGGCCCACCACCTCCAGTTCCTAGCCCTTCTATTCGCTGTCCACCGACCGTCCCATCACAACAGAGCCAGAGGGTCGCTTCATGTTAAGTTTCCTTGTTTTGAGTCGTGATTGTAACCTCGTTGTTTTTTAGTAATAAATTTCATTTTTCTTTTGGATTTCTGGTTCTCTCTAGTTTTAATCCTAGTCCTATTCTTGGGTTCCTAGCATCTAGTTTACCCCTCCACCAAAAATTTTCTTTCCCATTTCTCAAACCATAGCCTAAACTTTGACCTAACTCTAATTTCTCCTTGTTAATTTTCAAAATTAGCAACCTTATATCATTTTTTGGCCCTTATTCACTTTCAACTTGCAACTCTAGCCGTGCCAACAAGGAGATAACTGGTCGAGCCTACCCGGAATGAAATATAACGAGAGATCCACCGACTTCAGCAAAGATTGTAGACATTTAGGATGACACCCAGAAGAGACTTACCCTCGATGGTGACAGGGACAAACAAAGATGAGAAATGGAAGAAAATTTCAACTCCTTCCATAGAGAGGAGTTCAATGATGAAAATGAAATGCCACGATCTTTTGAAATTTAGTATCGAAGAAGGCCTAGAGAGGAGTCATCAGTTGGAGAACCCAGAGACTTTGAAATCAAGGTGGATCTATCAGAGTTTGAAAGAGATATGGATCCATATGAGTTTTTTGATTGTTTATAATTTGTTGAACGAATCTTCAAATATAAGGATGTGCTAGAGGATAAGTAGATAAAATTAGCCGCCATTAAGTTGAAAAAGAGCACCTATTTGTGGGAGAACTTACAGTGACAGAGGAAAAGAGAAGTCAACGATAAAATTACCAAGTGCGAGAATATGAATAAAGTAATGCTTAAGAAATGCCTTTCACCTTATTACCGCCAAGACACGTTTCTGAGGCTCTAACACTTGCAACAACGAGAACTTTCATCGATGGAGTTCACAACTCAGTTCGACCACTTACAGATGAAATGCGAGCTGAACAAGTCAGAGGAGCTCACTGTAGCCTGGTATATTGGGACCTGAATCCTGCCATTAGCAATGTGGTACAGTTGCAGTCATATTGGTCACTTTGAGATGTTCAGAACTTAGCACTGAAAGTGAAAAGACAACAGAAACATAGTAAACAACCACCACCAGCTAGACAGACACCCATAGTTGGAGACCCGTAGGTGCACACCTTGGGGAGTTGAGAAATTTGGTTCATATAAGGATAGGGCAGCCTCCAATGAGAAAAAAAATCTGAGAAGAGTAGCACGCATACTACAATCGCTGCTACAAAATTCTTTGAACGCCACAGATTTGGGCACATAGACTTCAGCTACCTGAAGAATTACGTTTTATCCTTTACTGAGCAGAGCGTCATGGAGGAGGTAAGCGTCGAGGAAAAAGTTGAGGAACAGGGTGAGGTGTATCATCAGCCATCGGATGAAGGAGAGACACTCGTGGTTCGATGGGTCTAACATACTGAGGATACGAGAGATTCACAGTAGCTTCGTTGCAATATATTTTATACCTGTTGTACCGTAAACGAGAAGGTATGTGTCTCATCATCGATGGAGTGAGTCAAAAGAATGTGACATCTACACAGATGGTAGAAAAGTTGGAACTCATGACTCAGAAGCACACTCAACCATATTTTCTGACGTGGCTGATGAAGAAGGGTCAGCATTGACCGGTGGTGCTTAGTGGAGTTTTTGATTGAGAGACAACTGCAAGATCAGTTGCAGTGGGACGTGGTCCCCGTGGATGCCTGACACCTTTAGTTGGGGAGACTGTGACAATTTGACCAGATGACTTAGCACGATTGATTCAAATAGACATTCCTTCACCAAGGATGGGAAACACATAGTATTTCTCCCTTCTGCGGAGCACGAGATCACAACCGCCCTTGCCAACAGAACAACATCAATGGGACCAGGCATCAGAAGATGAGGCTGAGACACCCGCAGGCCAGACATGATAGAGGGCATTTTAGGATATCAGAGTTGATACCTTACCTCCATCGCCACCATCGTGTGGGGAGGTTCAGGTTACCCCCCACTTTAGATCCGACTAAGCCGATCCTGGATGACTTTTGGAGTATTCAACAATTCAGGTGAGGCACACCATCTCAGTTCAGTTCAGTAGTAGACTCTCAGAGGATTGGACTTATGTGGTTGTTTGCTTGTAAGTTGGGAAAGATTCTTAGGTGCTTTAGGGGATGTTGCATTCGCCAGTGCAATTTAGGTGCTGCTATGATTATAAATGAGGAGCAAGAATCATCAACGAATGAAATTGAAGCTCCCTCAACCCCGATAGACTGACGCGAGGGGCTAGAAGGCTCGGTCCAGCTGAAGGCGGGATCGACCCCCTCCTCCCTCTTTTATTTGGGCGGGAATTATTTCCTCCTTATTTTCGTTTCCCCCCTATCCATCTTCTATTTATGTGTTGTCCTAAAGTTTACTTTTTTGTTTTTCTAAGTTTATATTTCTGTCCAATTTCCCGTCGACGACTGTTTTTACTTCTAGGGGTCTGAGGTAGTGATCTTCTCCAAAGGTTCGAGGGGTGTTCCTGTTGTAGCTTGATTCCTTAGAGATACTTATCTTTCCCCAACCCCTTCCCTCAATCCCTCTCTTCTGATTCCTGCCGCCAGCCTTCTTTTCTGCCACTACCGTAACTCCCACTATAGGCATCTCTTTACTGTCGTAACTCTCTTCTAACCTGTCTTTCCCTTGTTGTAACTTCTGCTATTCATCTTTTCCTCCTACTTGCGTCCTTCTTGCAGCAAAAAATTATTCCATACGGACACCGTATGCAGAAATGCATACGGTGTCCGATCTTCACCATCCATCAACTCTTTTTTTTTAAAAATTAAAAATAGGGTCCACAGTTATCCATCTTTGTTGTGATGGATGGTAGAGATCAGACACTGTCGTATGTCTGTATGGAATAATTTTTCTTCTGCAACACTCCCAACCTTCCCGCTACCGTTACATCCCGTCTGTCACCCAACACTACAATTGTGATAACCCGTTCTCTCCTCCCTACATTAACATGCAACTTTGCTCTCTCCCTCCCCCTACCTACCTATCACTCACTGCCACCTATCCTCCTACCCATAACCTTCTCTACACCTGCACCCCTCCTACCCCTTTCTACCACAACCACCATTCAACCAGCACTCAACCGGCCCTCCGCCCTCAGCTCCTAGCCCTCCTACTCGCTGTCCACTGGCTTCCCATCACGCTTAGCCAACGAATCGTGTCCTGTTAACTTTCATTTCTATTTTGGGTCGTGATTTATAAAATATGTTTTTCTTTTAAATTTGTGGTTAACTTCGGTATCAGTCAGGATGACTTTTCTGATACTGCTCTCGTATAGATGGGCTAGGTTGTCCTTTCGAGGAAGATGAGAATGATCAGATCGATAAATAGGCTCGATTCAGCTACTTCGGCAACCACTTCAACAGGTGAACTCAATTCAACAAGATGAATTTTATTAATAATTTAAATAAAAAGCGCATTCCATCACACAATATCACACGTTCCCCACACTCATCATAACATAACCCCCACTCCCAACACAGCAGCCAATCCCACCAAATATTTATAATAGCCAAACGTAGCAATATTGCCGGCCGAGTTGTCATACCCGTCGGTGGGCGAAGGAGCGGGAGCCTCCGGTTCTTCTACGTTGATGGAAAGCTTCATTCCTCTCTGGCAGTGGTCTTCGAAGGCGCAAATGTACCATTTTCTTCCACCGGTGATGAAAACAAACGAAGTGTTTCCCGATGTCAGAGGCGGAACTTGTCCCAATTTGTTGCAGGAATTGAATTCTGCCTCCCCTCTCACTTTCAGCACGTTGTGACTCCCCCGTACGTAGTTAAAAGCTGCAAAAATAAAAAGGAAATTCATCTCATTTGACAAAATTTAGATTTGCAACTTATGAGTATTTACTTGTCTTTAATGAAATTAGAGGTGTTCGATATGTAATTTTAGATTTTAGTGGATGAATAGGAGCATGATGTTGAGTTTGAAGATAATATTACATGCATATCATCATCAAATTTGCAATGATTTGATCGTGACACATGTAAATACATCAATCAATTTGGTAGTTCAAAAATATTATATGGGGTGTTAGATTTTGTAAATAGTGATGTTTCGGGTGCTATGTATGTAAAGCATTAAACATTTATGAAAGGGGAATATAATATAAAACTTTGTATATTTATCTCAAAATCGAGCCATTGATATTATAAATTCATCAAATTATAAAATTATAAAACATTAACAAAACATGAGAAAGGAAGTTAGATCTATTTACTAATCTGATCCCCAACTTTGAACTCCTTCCCCTCAGCCCATTTAGTGTAGTTCACTCCAAGAGTCCAGCCCTGCTCCTCCCCTACAACATACTCAGTCGCTCCAACTATAGCTGGAACTACAGCCATAGCAATAAACATAACCAGCTTCAGAGCCATTGCAGTTCTCTCTCTCTCTCTCTCTCTCTCTCTCTCTGCACCTTTCTGCCCTAAATTTATAGAGAATTAGGGTTCTTTAGAAGCCCTTTTAGTCAGCAGAATGAAGAAAAAGAAGGGTGCTTTTGGGAGGGAGAAGACATTGAAATGTGTAGTTGCTTTTATAGAAGCATTTGACTCAAGTTTCTTCTGTAGCTGCTGGCGCAGGCCGACACCATAATGAAAACAAACGCTTTGTGAATGATATGAGACAAGAATGAGGCTCTTACAAAATCAGTACAAATGGAATGATTTGCTGAGTTTATTGACCCATTTAATTGATTTAGATGTATGGTGGACCCGGCTGACTTTGAAAAAGTAAGAGTTAGACCTAGTCAATGGGCATATGACATTTTATAAGTTAATTGTTGAACAACAAATGAGTTTGTTCATAAATATTAACAAGCAAGTTAGTCTATGTTCAAATTTGGTTCATTTCAGCTCTAAGTTTTTGAAAAAAATGGTCTAACTTGTTTATTTACTAATTTGAACAAACATGATGGGATATTAATCTAGTCGATTTCAACTTGTTCATCAAGTGCATTGGTTCATTTACAGCCCTAGCAATAACATCTCATCTTCTCTGCTTTGAAAATTACCCAAAATGTGAAGTTTTTTTTTGTTTAAAGGCCATGATAGCAGAAGTACAAGTAAATCATTATGGAACCTTCTTTGAGATGAGAAATTGAGAAGAACAAGATCATTGTAGGAGGACTTCATTTTATGATATGTATGTAAATTTGGAATGCATATTAAATTATCCATGTTGCTTCCTTGTTGCATCAAAAATATTAATTATTAATTCTAGCTCAAAAAATAATTTTTATATTTTCTCAATTTATGTAATTAATGAATTTTCAAGAAATCATTTAACATCTTATTTTAAAACATTGTTTTGATGATTTTTTATTTCTAAAAATACATGTTCAATTGTTGCTATCAAGATTGATGGAGATAATGTCAATCAAACTAATAAATTAATAAAAGCTATTCTTATGGCTTGTGCTATAATCAAGTAATTTTGTCTGTTACTAGACCAAAAACAAATTGATATATAGAAGTTAAATAGGGGGATAATTTTTAAATAATATGTTGTGATGCTATTATTAATGTCAATTGAAATTTATTTGTAAAATATTGCATATAATATAATAATGGGTAAAGATCAATAAATGACAACTTTTGAAATTTAGGAGTTCTTTGTTTGCAATATTTAAATGGGTTATAGTCATTGCTCAAAATTTTCTTAAAAGTAATGCCAATAATTTTTTGAACAAGTAAATTTTATAGTTGTGGAGTATCTGTTGAT
>NEWO01000383.1:159591-173065 GCA_003013225.1 Phalaenopsis aphrodite
TATGATCTTGTAGAATGAGCTAGCTACAAAGCTTTCCTCATTCTTCAGAATTCAACAATTAAAACCCCTCCAAGGAAGGTTAAAAGTGCCAAAGCCGTAGGAAACTGATTTCTACCTGCTTAGTTTGGGGCTGGGCTTATCACGGGAAACCAATCGACTTCGCACATAATTGACCACAAATGTGATTCCTAACCTGGGGGCTACCTCTAGGAAACAGTTGACCAATCATTAGGAATATGGTCGTAATGATTAGTCCGACCGACCAACTTACCTAGCATAGGCGACTAAAACCTATGGAGACATCATAAAGTTGGCCAATCAAAATGTGTATGTTCGTGTCGATTTGTGTCGACAGTTTAACTTGCCTCTTGCGGGCCACCAAACCACAACACATGAAAATAATCTACTCTTAGAGACGGCTAAGAAAGAAAATGTGAAGGGTTTAGGGAACCTTACCACCACAATGATTGATCGATGTCCCACGCTCCTGTTTCAAATGAAGCTCTCCTAACATTAGGAAAGAAGCCCACTCATGTCCTTAACCAAAGTAATGTTGCAGCTCTCCTTGCTGGAGAGATCGCCAAAGTTTTGCCTTTGCCAATGTGGGATGAAGCTCTCCTTCCAAAAAGGAGAGACCGTGAGCCCATTGTTGTCTCCCTTCCCCCGAGCTAGGATGAAGCTTTCCTAGCAGTACTCCCCGGAAGGTTCACTGGAGAAGGACGAGGCTTCCGGAGAGGAAGAAGAACCGCGAGGAACAAGAAGAAGGATAAGGAAGAGCCTCTCTAGCTCTCTCCTTGAGGAAGATGAAGAGTCTCTCTCAAATCCCTTTGCTCCAAGAAATTTTCTCCAAGGCACCTCCAAGATCTCCAAGAGGATGAAGCAGCTGTCTTTTGTGCTCCCTCAAGCCCTTAGCACCAAAACTGAAAAATGAAGTGGAGATCTCTCAAATGAGGAGGAAAAGAGAGCTTAAATGAGCCTCTCCATGAAAATACCAAAAGTACCTCTTCGATTAGGCCAAAAATGGCTAATGGATGGCATTTAGGACATGTCAAATGAGGCTAAACCCAAGCCATTACATCCCCCCATGCATATTTTTCAAGCCCAAGGAGATTTCTGCCATTTCAACCCATCGACGTCAAAATCGTGAAAAATCATGTCCTGAAAGTGGATTGGCGCCTACTTTCTCGTCTCTAAATAAAAAAAAAGCCATTTTTAGCAGAATTGGGCGCCTAGGCCTAGGCGCCCGAGACTGGAGCCAGACTTTCAGGGGCTCGATTTTGAACATCTAAGATGGTATGTTGGGTGCTTAGGTGTCCGGGGCTAGCGTCTAGGTGTCGGTCTAGCACTGAAAACTTTAATTTACACTAAGAGCGTCTGACAGGGGATTTCTCAATCCAAAAGCTATGAGAGACCCCATATGATTAAATTATGATCCCTTAGTTTCAAAAATAAGTATTTTACTTGTCCATTGATTGGAGAATTTGTCGCTAACAGGAACTCCAGACTATAATGCGGGTAAGGCGTTCCAAACTCTAATTTTCCCAAGCGTGCGTAGGAGGACTCCGTGTCATTCCTTGACTCTGAGGAGGCTCCAAATGGATACAGAGGGACCTCAAAATTCTAGAATAGACATCAAACATGTGGATGTCCTAGGCGAGTCGGTCCGACTGTGGTTTGATGACCCTGGTTTCATACCCCGAGTATGTACCAGAGGCCTCAGATGGGTGTGTTGAGCTGTGAGACGCTACAGACGAGTAGTGAGTCATCCCAAATCAGTTAGGTTAACACCCTACACACTTGTCATAAAAAATTAATGCCAACATTCTCGTCAAGCTGCTTAATTTTACTACTAGCTTGCCAGATTTGGAGATCAATTGGTCCTCCAAACATATCCCAAAGCTACTCTTTATGCTTCAAGTTAATGACAGATTAGCTCATTTTTCATCTCATTTGGTTCATCTCACTTAGACACTTTAATCATAAATTGGAGTGTGTTCATTTTCCTATTTGAATTTTGATGCTTTCCTTCCAAATGTGTTTTGAAATTCGTGCAAATCAATATGATTTTTAGGTTCATGTGTGTATGTGTATGTGTATATGAAATGTATGAAAAAGTATATTAATATTTTTATGTATTTATTTCCTTCTTAGGTGGGTGATTTAAATTGCATGTCTCCCATAATAAATTAGTCTATTCCCCAGCTTGAATTTATTTCAAACGTTGACTCCAACAGTCACAACTATTAGCATTACACTTGTCACACCTTTGGGGAAGCATTGGCCCCATTGCCATATTTATGACTTACTAACCAAGTGGGATATAAAATAGTATGAGATAATAGAGCTCAGTTTAATAATGCCCCACACAAATGTGTTCCTACGTTCTTGTGATGTCATATTTATAAAAGATAAAATCAATGTTGAAGGCATTTACATATATACCGCACAATTCTTAAGAATTTACACATTTAACCCTCAAAATTTTGATTTTTTTTTTATTATTTCTATCATTCAAATCTTTCCTATATCACATCAAAAATAGTACTGTCAAAATACACATTTTTGATGCCTAGGTAAAGTGAAATTTAGGTTAGGTTATGTTAAATATTGTAAATACATAAGAATTACATTAGTGTAGTCAATATAGTTTGACTTATGACTTCATTTGCATAAAATTAAAAAAAAATGTGATTTATATGGCATAATACCCTTTAAGATTTTGTAAAGATTATTTAGATGATATTGTTTTAGTCATAGAGTTTATCGATGTGTCAAAATAGTATTCTGATTTTTTAATTTGGGAGAAAATATTGCATCAGGACTTCACACTTAGAGTTACGTGCGGAGTTCAATGAAATCAGGCCACGTGGTGGTGACAGGAAAAAAAATATAAATCTGTCCAGTAACACAAGGGAATATTTCTCATGGGTTATTCAAGTGTTATTATGTGTTATTCATGTGTTATTGTGTGTTATTCAAGTATTATTGATTTGTTATTGTGTTATTATAACACCGGAAATATTCCTAAAGCACAATAACACATGAATAACATACAATAACACATGAATAATACGGGGTGAAATATTCTCCTGTATTACCAGACTGATTTTTTTCTGTATCTCCACGTGACGTGATTTCATTGGACTCCGCATGTGAAGTCTTGACGTAATAATTTTTCGAACTGATGACTATTAGAGCTTAATTACACACACACACATTAAATGGCCCTTCTATATTAAATTCATTGACATATTATTTTTCAAGCAAAAAAAAAATAAATAAATAATTTTTTTTTGTGAAATTGCATTGCATGACAAAATAATCAATAGAAAGCTAGCAGCAGTTTCAGTTGTAATTGGGAGGCATTCAAAACAACCAACTCATTCATCAACATCTCCAGCTGTTCCGACATTTGCGCAGTTTGCAGCTTAGCTTACATTTTTAGGGGCATTTACTCACATCTCACAAATTCTTATATATTTACATATCTACTTTGGTGTCATGTTTCTTTTATATGATTTCAAAGATTTAAGTGCAATGCATATAAATATGAAAGTTTAGGGGTTTAATTTGTAAATAGATAATAATTGTGTGGTTTGTATGTAAATGGCCCTACATTTTAATGGTGACAAAGTTATGCTTGTTAACGTGTCTTTATGGGTGCCCATGCGGCAGCCATTCAACTAGAGCTGACAATGCTTATTTATTATGGTGTTTTATTTTTCTGATATAATAATATAATATTAAAAATATATAGTAGAATTACTTCTCTTGTCTGTTTATGTATATATATATATATATATATATATATATATATATATATATATATATATATATATATAGATATAAGGCCATCAATTCCATTTATAACAAAAGGTTACAAAATGAAGACAAACTGGTCTCAAATACAAAGGGAGAAAATGAAGCTTTTGACCCTAAAAAGTAAAAGTAAGAGAAGAAAAGAAGAAATTTGAAACAAGAAAAAAAAATTCAAAGAGATATTGAGGGCTGAGAGGGTACAACATTTGTCAATTATGTTGCTCCCTCGAAGGCTAGCGTAAAAGTCAGAAGAAATGAATATAACCAATTAGTGTTTAAGGCAAAAATCAAGAAGCAAAACGTGTTCATATCACAAAGCAACAATGAGCAAAATAGGTGGAAATCTATTAAAGTAGAGGCAACTGTAGAATAAGAACTGTAGAGTCTGCGAAGAGTGAATTTTTTTTTAGAAAAAAGAGTGAAATGATGTAGCTAGTTGCTTGAACACCTTGAATGTGCTTCAAGATTCATCATAGCTCTCCAAAATACCCAAAAACCAGAAAAAGATGGAGAGTTTCATCTATTAGGCAAAAGAGCTTCAGATTGATTCTCCAAACCAGTAAACAACCAAGGATCAGTATCCAAATACTCACAAAAAGCAACAACTCGAATACGTTATTAAAAGGCAATACTCCATCCCACATTCTATCAAACAAAGAACCACATAATACCAAGGATCCAGACAACTGAAAGCATAATAAGTAATTAAGTGTTGCCGCTAGAAGAAAAACAATAAGCCAAAGTAATACTAGGAGAAACGGGGCATGATTATAATCAAAAGAGAGCATAAAAATCAAAGAAAAATGGAGAAAAACATAATGCAAGACTGCAAATCAGGCAAATTTACAACATTTATATGATAGGCATATGGGTGGAGAAAACATGTTTAAAAATCATTTCCTGCTTTTGAATTTAGCGACATGCTTAATAGTATTCAAAATAATATCAACATTAGAAGAATCATTTCTAGTAACTATAGTATTCTATTTAATCCTTATGTGATGAGCTGTAATATGAATAGCTAAAATGGAGAAAAGCCTTATGATATTGCAAGTTTTTGTTTCAACGTGTACCATGAATTAAGGGAGATGTGACCAATATAAAAGAAAGAGCTCAGAGGAGTAGCTTCTTAAAAAGGCTAAAAGAGAATGACATTTAAAAAAAAGGAGTGCATGAGTTTTAGGAGAATCATTGTAAAAGATACATTGAGTTTAAGGACTAAAACCTTTGATAACACAAATATTAATGGTGATATTTCCAAGCAATACTTGCATCTTTGAGATAATAATCTTTAAACCAAAACAATTTATTCCAAGGAAAGGAAGGGGAATCTTTAAACCAAAACAATTTATTCCAAGAAAAGGAAGGGGAGTTCTCATAAAAAATTTGAAGGCCTCTTTATGAGAATAAGCATTTCTTCCTTTCTAGGTATAAGGGAACCCAAAAACATAAATAGGAATTTTCAAAATAGTCTCAATATAGTCTAAAAGTGCGTTATGGTAGGGTGGGATAACCCAACTATTATTGTCAAAAACTCGGATAATGCAGTGTATTTAGGATAGATGAACCATACAAACATAACCCCACCAAAAATTTCATAAAAAAAAAAAACAAATTCAAGCCAAGGGTCAAAATAAAAAGATAGTTTACTATTGCAATTAACCTTAAAAGAAAGACATTTCCTGGTTTTCATAATTGTACGGTGTACATCCTTCCATAAAAAATATTTTTTAACTTTAGCATCATGGGAAAAAGTGTCATAGACTGTAAGCCGCTAATTGAAGAGATTACTATCAAAATTTTAAAGTCTCTAAATGAGCTTAGACTTACACATAATATTAATAGTATCAAGTTTTGAGAGCCCTAAACGATCACAATGTTTAGGTTTGTAGTGTTATGCCAAGCTATGGTGTGAAGCTTACTATTGGAACCTCGATGAGAAGGAGTTTATTTATTAAGGAAGTAAATTAAATAAATAAACTCCTTCATTTTACCTTTAGTGATGGAGGAAGATCTAAACCAATAATACAAATAACTACATATATTGCATCTAATCAGTTGAAGTCTATCAAAAAAAAGAGATCAGCTTTTGCTTCTAGCCTTTTAAGCTTTGTCGAATACTCTCGAGAATAATAAGATAATAGTAGGAAATAATTCTTGAAGAATTGATGGTGATACTTACGTGCTTCAAGAGGAGAGGCTACCATTGAAAGTCAAGAGATGCAGTAACTGATGTCTACATTATTCAGAGACAACCTTAAAGAAGCATATAGAAACTTAGTAGGGTTTCTCTGGAGGTTAGAGGTATTTTGAAAAACTGTAGTGGTTTGAAGAAACTATTTATAGATAGAAAGAAAGCTTTGTCAAAAAAGGAGTATCATCTGCATAAATAAGATGATTCATATCATAAGAAGGAAAATCATGCTAACGAGAGTTTTGTTGATGATCCAATTCAATAAAATGCATTCATGCCAATGATAAACAATTAGGGGGTATATGGGACAACCCTGACTAAAACTCAAAGAGCCAGTGAAGTAGCCATGAACCTCATTACTGATAATTATAGAAAAGTGGACTTGACCATTGCAAGCTCTAAACCATCTATAAAACTTTTCTAGAAAGCTCATATTTTCTATCCTGTCATAGAGAATGTCCCTTTTAATATTATATATTGGCATCACTTTTTAAAGTCACATGTGTGGGATGTCCACTTGAATGACCTGAGATTATATTTCATGCGTACATAATTTCTCATAGCTCAAGTCATCCATTTGAGACTCTTCGACATGCTTCAAATACAAAATTAAGGTTTGCCTTGATGTAGCCAGGTTCAGAGGTACTTACTATCAATTGTCATTCATTTTTGACATGTGACATGTTTAATACCCATTTTAAGTTGAGGATAATATTTCATCCATTTGTGGCCTTCCAAGGTCCAAGAGATTTATATGATGCCTTCCTATGAACGAAAAAAGGTGCAACCGTGCGGGAATCTACTCGCAGATGCTCGCACGCATACGCGCACACCTATGCTCATCCCAACACAAATTTTATTTTAACCAAATTTTGGACGCACCAATCAATTTCTTCCTATAAATTGATGTTTGGTCCTTTAAAATCGAGGATTTACATGTAAAACAAATGAATGAGTTGGTTTTACATGGTTCTTAGCTTAGAAATGAAAAAATGTGAAAAGACCATGTGTTTCTTTGGTGAACCCTTGCCCAAAAATGGCAAATGGGGCTTCTTTAGCCCAAAAAATATGGAAACTCCCTCATATGCAAAGGGATCCAAAAATTTTTGCTTCGGAAGAGTGCTTGGAGCTTGGGAGGTCTTCTTCCTCTTCCCTTTCTTCTTTTCCTTCTTGTTCTCTCTTCTTCCTCTCCATATTTACTCCATTATTTTATTAAGGGGAGAGTGAAGAAGCCATTGGAGGAGATGCTTAAAGGGAGGCTTCATTTCTCCTTTGGAAAAGGAGAGCTTCTTTATTGTTTGGAGAATAGGTGAAGCTAACTTCGTCGCTGCAAAGTTGTAGCTCATATCAAGCAAAGATAGCACAATTTCAATCATCATGAAGGTGAAAACCCATAGAAATTTAATTTTCTTCATTAGCTACTTAGGTTTGTGTTAGAGATTTGAGCTTGGGTTTTTGTGTTTGAGAAAAGCTCTCAAGGTCAAGTTTTCTTTTCTTTGGTTTCCCCATACGAATCTATGAGCGTTCCCCCTTAACCCTAGCTCCAAAAATCCAATGATAGCTGGAATTGTAGTAATCTCTCAATTTTTTTTATGCTTCACCCTTTTGATGGAATGGGTGAAGCTCTCTAAACCTAGAGAATGAAGAAGTTCATTCATTCATTCCTTAGGTTATGAAAAAACTTCGAAGGAAAAGCCTTCATTTCATGAAGATTTTTTTTCCGAACAAAGGGGCTTTCATGGTTCAGTCAAGCAATTGGAGGTGGGTTTCTTATTGCTTTATATGATAAGAGGTCAGTACACCTCCCTATCACTGGCCCTTGAACCAATGCGAGATTAGTAGGGGTGTTTTGACTTGCCATCAAAATGTGAATTGGATATGTCTTCATCTTTGCATGTGATCATTTTTTTAATCTGCATAAGGAAATGATTTTTTTTTCATGCTTTTCAAACCGGTCGTTAGTTTTGGTTTGTCACTGCAGACTGGTTTGACCACCTACCCAGTAAGATTTTGTCAAAACATCTATCCCTTGTTGAAAAGATTGATCGGTCGGCTCAGCTGCCTAACTTATGCCGGTGTGACCGGCCGTCCGATATCTTTTGATCTGATCGAGCATCCCTCATCAAATGGCTTGATCGGTTGGCTGATGTTGATTGACTCAGTCATCTTCCATAAGCCGGTGTGACTAGCCACTCAGTATCGTTTGGTCCAATCAGTTGTTCCTCATCAAATGACTTGATCAGTCAGCTGATTTCAGTCGGTCTGGCCACCTACCTTATGTTAGTGAGACCGACTGCCCGATATTATTTAGTGTGATCAATTATCCCTCATTGAATGGCTTGATTGGTCGATCGATGTCGATCTGCTCGATCGCTTACCTTAGGCCGGTGAAACCAACCACCCATTGGTTTGATTGCCTTTGTCAGTGGGGAGGTTTTCTTTGTTAAAGGCAAAAGGTCAGGGAGGATACCTAAAGAGCTTGGTGGTGTCTCATACCTCTCTGGTTAGGGCTATTTATAGCCATGGAAGCTCGTGGGGTGAGCTGGTTTTGTGGGGAAGCTCAGGCGGCTCCTTAGAGCATTTGCAGAGGAATTTTAGGAGTTTTGAGCAGTGGGGAGACGTTTTTCAAATTTTCCATGTATTTTCCATGGTGGTGCCAACAAGAGTGAATGTAGCATGGAGAATGGTTTAGGCTAATTGGGTAGAACTTTTGGTAGGTGGATAAGACCATATTTAGTCTAGTTTTGGCTCACCAAGGGCTAGTCAAAAAAGCCATGAACTAGGTGCCAAGTGTGAAGTGGCATGACTAGTTGTGTCAAATTTTCTTTTAGTGTTTAGGTTTTAGTCAAAATAATTTAATTTACCCATGCGCCATAATGGGTTGGGTTTATGACATGAGTGACCCTTGAAGGATGGGATATTGACTTGATTGGGCATGGGGAAGATGGGTCATGGGCTTTGAATTTGGTTTAGGGCTAACCCAATGTGCTTAGTCCCAAAGGTTTAAGCTCTAATAAACCACTCATAATTTACCTAATTAAGTAATCCGGTGAATTATGGGGTTGCCCCAAGGTGCCAATTGAGGCCCCCATGTGGTTTGATGACTTGATCACTTTGGGTGGGGCTGAGTTGTATGACAATGGGGTCAACTAGTTAAGAATTGATCAAAATTAGGTTAGACCCAATTTGATTTTACCACCCATGGTGCCATCAAGTCTTGGGGTCAAAGGGGTGTGTTGAAATTTCGAGTTGATTTTTAGGGTTAATTGGGGGTTGGGAAGGTATTAGGTGAGGCTAGGGATCAATTTAGGTAGACCCTCCTCCCATTGAGCATTCTAGTTTCATGGTGGTTCTTAGGGTTCATAGGGAGTTTTCTAGGGTTTTGGGCTTTCTAAGTGACTCATGGCATTGCTTACCCATGATGGTAATCTTGGGCCTCTCATTAGGCCAATACCCTAAACCAACCCAACCAGGGGTTGGGGGTTAGGGCTTGTCCTGATGAAGCGCAAGGAAACATAACCTTGATCTAGGGGTTGTGTGTAAGTGAGTGGTTGAGTCCTCACAAAAGTGAGGTCAACAGCGACGTCCGGCAGCGGCCAGCGTGCAGTGGTTAATGGAGGTTGGAGGCTACAGGTGTAGGATAACAACAATGGTTTTTTGTGGTTTTCCATTCCGTATACACAAGAACAGATGAAATCAATTCATCATCCCCATTAGGAAGATGAACCGAGGCCATTCAGGCTCTCGTGCCTGATTCGATTCATCCATTGCAACAAATTTGATTTTAATTGATCTTTTTTTTTAAAACATTCATCTAACCCTAAAGAATACATCTATATGGCTAGCTACGACTGTATTTACAATTATCTTCATAAAAGACCAGACTCGAAGGCAAATTCTAAGTTTTAGGCCAATGCCTTTGCTGAAGAGTTGAGGCCTCGATTGAGTTTGATAGAGATAGCCGTCTTGAGTTCACGAAGCTCTCTGGAGTGCTGATTTGAATCTCCCTTGCCTCCTTGTATGAATTTGATCGAAAAGTGGTTCAGCTTGGTGTTGGAAAAAGTTGGAGTCCATGGGAATTGGGAGTTTTGATTAGGGAGATGATTTTGGACCTCTATGAAGCTAATGAGAGGATTAATTACGAATTTTGAGGTGGCTGAAGGTGAGACTGTGAAATTTCCCGGTGCAGTCTGATGAAATTAAGGCTTTATGGTGGTGAGGAAGCCTCGAGGATGATTGGAATGAGTAGGTGATCTCTGTGGGAGAGTTTGGGAGCAAGAATTTTGAAAATACTCTAAAAGAATAAAGAGTGTCGATCACTTGAGTAAGTCTCAATTTCAGCCTTTTAATGTCCATGAGAGGGCATATGAAGGCTTGGGATTACCTAGGCTCACTTGGGGATTGTCTGAGGAGGGTCAGGCGGCATTGAGGTGGGCTGATGCAGTGTTTTGGTTTGAGAAAAGTAGGCTCCTCTCCATTTAATTTTTCAGGTAGAGAGGCTCCAATGGCCATGAGGTGACATGAAGTAGGCTTGAGCTTCATTGAGGAGAGTCTGGTTTGGATTGTTGGGCCCTGTTTTGGTGGGAACTGGTTCCCTTAGGTTGGACTTGCATTTTGGTGGCTAAGGTGTTATGTGAAGGAGTTCTGGATTTTTGCATGACTTTCAATGTCCTTTAGTGCTTGAATTTAGTTTGGTGTGGATTGATTTTACTATATTGTATTTCTTTTTATCTTTTGCTAGGTTAATGGGTCGTGGGATCATTTTTGAGTCAAATGGGTTTTGAAGTTAGCTTGGGTGGATTTGGGCCACAGAGGTTTGCTTTAGTTTGATGTTTGTCCTTGGGTTTAGACTTAGGGTTTAATTTTGATAATTTTAATGTTTTGACTTATGTTAATTTCAAAATTATTGTTTTAATTGATCTTCCTTATGTTAAGAAATTAATTAGCAATTTTAATTTCTTCATATCAATTTAATTTAGTTTTGTTTGATTTGACTGCATAAGTTTTGTTTTATTAAATTTAATTTCAACTTGGTTCAATTTAATTTCATTTAGTTAGCTCAAATTTTATGATTTTGAATCTTCGTGATGATTTTGATAATTTGGTGTTTTAGTTTAAAATTTTAATGAGGATTTAATTTTAATTTTATTTTGATGTATTTGATGAATTTATTGATTTTACAATTGATTTAATTTTGGTTAAATTTGGTTTTAATAAATTTAATTTTTAGTGTAATTTATTTTAGTGGATTTAATTGAAATTGGTTTAAATGAGTTCTATTTTTTGTTGAAATTGTTTTTAATGGTTTAATTTTTGTTGGTATTGTTCTTAATGCATTTTTTTAATTCTTAAGTTTGATTTTGTTCAATTTTAATTTTAATCTAGATTTTGAGTTTTTATTTTTTTTCTTTTCTTTTCACCATTTTGTTAGAAGGATAAGCTCCATTTTGTCTAAGATGAGCCTCATAGCGAATGTGCTCTTTGATAAACCAAAGAAAGGGTTACCCATGGGGTTGGGGAGGGGAAGTGCATTGTGACTAGGACACCTAAGTCTCTAGGTCAAAGGGTCACCTAGGGCATTTCCAATCTTATGGGTGCTCAACTTATGTCTTATTAACTATGCTTTAACTCGATCGACCACAAAGTTAAGGATTTAAAATCAAGTATATGGCACTCTAAGGAGTGAAGAAATGTTTGAAATATTTTCTGGTTTTGGTTCCATCAATAGTCTTATATGAGTGCCTCTAGGGAAACTGTTAGCATCCATTTTTGGATGTCACCTGTGTAGGTTATCCACTTGCATGAGTCAGGATAGTTTACGGTCAGTCCGTAATATTCGATAGTTCAGACACTCACCCGAGATTTTTTTGGCACGTGTTGAGAGGCACGTAGTTGGGTTTGTTTTGCTAAACTGTTGCTTTCACTTAGGCGAAGGCCGGTCGGCATTCTATTCGTCGAACGACTCTGATCGGGTCAACAAATGCTATTCATCTATTGCGCGTGAAATTGACTCAAATTGGACCGATCATCAGCGAAGTCATCCAGATGACCCCGAACGATAAAACGGACCACACGAGTATGTCCAAAACGTCAGTTTCAACTTAGAAGGACGTCCATTTCACCACGGCTTCGCGAGCGGGCTAAAATGCGCAAATTATCGTTTTGGGCCCGATTGTTGAAAAAGTGGTCTGAATGACCCCAAATGATGAAATGGACCGCGCAGACGCGTTCAGAACGTCGATTTTACCTAAAGAGGACTTTCATTTCAAAATAATGGCACGCCTGGGCTAAAAATGTGTGGGACGTCGATTATTAAACTAATTATTATTATTATTATTATTATTATTATTATTATTATTATTAACCCATTTAAATCATCGCTTCCGCCGCTCCCTCCAACCCGATCATCTGCTTCGCGACCTACCACGTCGTCACCCCCCTTTCAACCACTTCACCTGGTGGGCTCAATGCAACAACTTAGGTAGGTGTGCTCAATTCAACAAAAGTTTAGAGCGAAAATTCCCACATATTTGTATTTGTGCATCACTACTAAATAAAAATTTTGACGACGCTTATTTAAAGCCTTTACAACATCAACAATCATAACAATTTAAAATCCGCTACAATAAAAATAATAAGGATTTTTACCATTCTCTTAAAATTAAATTCAATATATCTTTTACCATAAATTGATAATTCATAAAAAAAAAAATTAGGAAGATTTACATGCATACCACTTAATTTATATGTATTTACATGTTCAAAATCTAAATTTTAAAGCATCACCTTTTAAAAGTTAGGATTGTGATATTTTTGTTGTGAAATAAAAAGTTTGGTGGTATAAATGTAAAAATAAAATTTATTTATTAGATATGTAAATACATAGGAATTAAGTGGTACGTATGTAAATACCCTAAATTTTGAAAAAATGTTGCTTCAGGACTCCGCACTTAAAGCTACGTTTGGAGTCTAATGAAATCACGCCACGTGGAGGTGACAGAAAAAAAATCGGTCCGGTAACACGGGGGAATATTTCCCCGGTGTTATTCTGTGTTATTCAGGTGTTATTGTGTTATGGGAATATTCTCAGTGTTATAATAACACAATAACATATCAATAACACTTGAATAACACATAGTAATACCTGAATAACACAAAATAATACTTGAATAACACAGGAGGAATATTCTCTTGTATTATCGGATGTTTTTTTTCTGTCACCACCACTTGACGTGATTTCATTGGACTCCGCACATAACTCTAGGTTCAGAGTCCTAATGCAATATTTCCTCATAATTTTAATAAAAAATAGAACAACAATAAATAAATAATTTTCTTATTTGGCTTTTTTTTTTTTTGCCTTTGAAAATTATTGCATGTCATTATTTTAGAAAAGTGCCAATTGTAAAATCTCTTCCTTCCTATAATTTTATTGCTAAAAGACTAAACTATTAACATTAT